>MVGT01000619.1:72823-141736 GCA_002174775.1 Macleaya cordata
AGTGTGGGAAACACTCTTAGCAATCTAACCACCTATGGTACTTAGTGTTCTAAGTCACTTACCATCCTAAGATGTCTTCCGGTGGTGAGTTGAGTTCTTCGGAGCCTTTGTAGATTTCTTCTCTTTCAACCGAAGTGAACCGAGGCTCATTAGACTCTAACTCAGAATTACAAGAGATCATCTTGAGTTAATTTTTAACACGAAATTAGACAAACATAAAACATGGACCTTTCAAGTTGGTATCCCTATACAAGAGTTTAGGGCTTACTTTAAGGGTTAATATTTTGTGAAGATGTTCTCCTCACTATATAGATCATCTTTACTAAAAATCGATTCATTCTAAAACTTCTAAGCAGATAAAAAGTTGGACTCAATTCTAACCATAAGAAAATAAATAACAATAAATGGTTAGGAATATAGTCTAACTTTTTATCTGGTTAGAAGTTTTAGAATGGGTTGATTTTTTGTGAGGATGATCTACATGGTTACAAAAATATTCTTACAAAATATCAGTGTGGGTTAAAAAAACCTACATTATAAATATATGATAAAATCTAAACTAACTAAATTTTTAATTATCTAATAAAAAAAATTTAATTTTTTTAAAAAAAGCACTTGTGCCTTGCACGGGATACAGGGCTAGTTAGTCTTTTAATAAAAGTGGAGTTTTAGTGGGAACCAACGTGTACATACACGTATCCCATCCACGTCGATGGGTAGCCTTAGCGGGTTGGAAAAACGGGTAAAGATAGAATTTCCCGCTCCATAGTTCTAGCCCTACGCGATCTTTCGCTAGCCCCGCTTCTTTCTCTATATAAATATCGGCCACAGAACAAACTATAGGGTTTGAACCTTCGGTCGCTCCGTCTGTCTGTCTGTCACTTTTCTCTTTGGCCGGTTCGCTTTCTACTAATCCATTTTTCTGCGGTAAGGTTTTCTTGAAGGAAAGTTTTAGGGTTTCTGTCGAGGAGTTACAGATAAGACAACGTTGTATGGCTGTGGTATTTGATTTGATTCATCAATCTCTGTTTTTGTTGTATGGATTTCTTGAGGGAAACTTTTAGGGTTTCTTGTTTAGGTTTCTATCTCTAAATTATGCTTTTATATTTGATTTAGGGTTTCGTCGGTTAAGGATGTGGTATTTGATTTGATTTGATTTGGTTTCTGTGGTCAGGTTTTCTTCTTGAAGGAAAATATTTTAGGTTTAGATCTCTGCTATCTCTAATAAGTCCTATTAGATTTATTAAAATATCATCATCCGTACGTGGTTTTTTATTCTGCATTTGTTTAATCATCTGTACAGGATACTTATCTGTGGAGGAGGAGTTGCAGACAGATAGGTCATCAACTTTGTTACAATGAGGTATATATTCGATTTGATTTCTGTTATCATTTATTAATTGTCGTTGTTATATTATTCTGTGAACCAAATCTATTTTTTGATTATGGTTATGTTATTCCTGATTTCTTATTTCAGTTGTTGTGAGTAATAATATTGAGTTTGCTTTTGTGTTTTGTGCAAGTATGAATCCATCATCAGTAACTTCTGTTGTTAACTTTTATATAGTTGCCCTAATTTTAATATCTAGTTCGGCTGTAACACAGGTTCTGCTGTAGACCATAGCAATCTCTGTGTAATTTATTTTTGATAAGTTCTCAATGATTTTTATACTCCCTCTTAGACTGTGGAAGTGTCCATTCTGCAATATAGTTTCTGATGTTAGAAGAAGCTCCTAATATTGTCTTGCTGTTTTGCTTTGTCTTCTTTGCTTTTTTTTTTTTGTTGATTGTTATGTACTTCGATTTTATTTCTATGAAACTAAAAAAATGGGGTTGGTGACGATATTAAGTTTTGTGGTAAGGTTCTTAATAGAAGCATCATCGAACATGACAACTTGTCAATCCTAGTGTACGTCATAAGTGAGTAGATTTGTTGGATCTCTGTGTGGACTTGTTGTGATCTAATTTTTTTGCTAAATAAGATGTGTAAGATGTTTGGCTATTAACGTCTATGCTTGTCATTCATTAAGAATGTGCTTGTTGGGGTTAGAAAGCAATTGAGTTCATGGGCATTTTGTGAACCTAACATTTATTTCCTGATATAAATTTATTAACTGCTATGATTACAGTGATGCCAAACCCGAGTACCATGAAGAGCTCTGCAAGGTGTTAAGAGACGCGCCTAGGTTTGATACCTATGTCGAGCATCCTTGTTTGTATGATCCCAATGTCCATCCCCCTTGTTTTACACCCATTGTTAGACAACCCCCGTTTGTTCGCGAAGTCAACCCCTGTTCTTTGGTTCCTGATGATGTCAATGTTGAATATGATGAAGCTGTTTCTGGATCTGATTATTATGATTCTTCTTCTGGATATGATGACGATGATGGAGAAGTAGATCTTCAAGAACATGCAACAACTCAGCAAGCAGAGCTTCCAAAATATGGAACTCAGGAAGCAGATTTATATTCAAAGAAGAGAACACATTCAGCAGAAAGATCTGCCATGTGCGAAAACGCAGCAACTCAGAGCTTCCAAAATGATGATTCTGCATTTGATGATGGAGGAGAAGTAGATCTTCAAAAACATGCAACAACTCAGCAAGCAGAGCTTCCAAAATGTGGAACTCAGGAAGCAGATTTATCTTCAAAGAAGAGAAAACATTCAGCAGGAAGATCTCCCATTCGTGAAAACTCAGCAAGCAGCAGCTCCTTTTCATCTGTTAAGGAGGAAAGGAAAAATGTGAGTTTCACTTACCTTCACCGGCTGCCACACCCACCATCCATAGGGAAATAAATCTTGGCTAAATTTTCCTGACCCTAGCTATTATGTAATGTTGACATGATATATATTTTACCTACCATATTGAGCAATAATATTGATTGATATTTGAGTTTTCAATATAGGATCATAATGTTTATGTTTACTGATAATAGTGTATATTTTACCATATATATTAAGTATAGGCAAAGTGGCACTAATATATTATTACCAAATTGTGCAACTTCAGCAGGATGAGGAGGGGCTACAGAGAGCTGGAAAGGATGATCAGATGGATGAGCTGGAAAGGATGATCAGCTGTTGGGTGAGCGCTGGAAAGGTTGATCAGCTGTTGGATGAGCAGCGGATAGCTTCTTCGAGGCATGGATACTGGGAGAGGCTTTTAGCTTTAAAATGGTGGGTAAAAATAGATGGTTGTTTTAGAAAGCCTGAAAAAGGAGGATATGGAGGATTTGGAGGATATGGAGCTATTGTTCATGATAATACTGGCAAGGAAATAGTTGCTGCTGCTGGTGTTTCTGAACGACCAGTTTCAAATCTTTATCACAAGTTGCAGGGAGTGAAGCTAGGTTTAAAACTTGCGAAAGAGTACGGATGTGCTGTTGTTGAAGTGTCTACCAATTCCCTTTATGCTGTTAATGTTGCTAGCATGCCATATGATCCGACACTGGTTCCACCCCTTGTGCGGCCTATCATGGAGGAAATTCAACAGATGAGTTCTGAGTTTAGATTTCTTCATATCAACTATGTTTTTAAAGATCAAAATAGAGCTGCAGATTATCTGGCAAGTCTTGGCAAAACGATTAAGTTTGAACCTCACGAATTTCCAGAGGAATTGCGACAGACAGATTGTTGATTTTAATGAAGATCTGTACTAGTTACTCTAATAATTAAGAGAAATTGTGTGCTAGCCTTTGGGGCCTCACCGTATGGGGTGGGGGGTTGGGTTTGTTTTAGGTTGTGAGATACTCTTTAATACTTAGCTGTTTGTTCCTGTGGGCCTCTACGTCGAGAGGCCAACCCTTGTGTTCTGTCTGTTATGGAGACGTGAATATATATATATATTACCGTGCCTTGGGCATGGCTCAAAACCTTGTCCATCCTCTCAACATGCGCTTTGCGCGTATGGTTTGGTTGTTCAAACGTGCTACGCATGTTTTTATTACGTGTGCTGTGCGCGCACCACACGTGTTAGGATTTGGGTATTCCAATCATTCAACTTGTAGAAATTAATTTTTCGTTCTCTCCACACGCTTTGTGGGCACCCACACACCTACGCGCGCTTTGCGCGCACCACACGCGGGGGGTTCGGGTATTCCGATCATTTAGCTTGTGGAAATTAATTGTCCATTCTCTCTTCGCGCGCAAGGCCTTCGGCACGATCAAGACCCTGTCTGCCTATTCAGACGCGCTATGTGCGTGTGATACGGCAAACTAATCGACGCGTTTGATGTGCGTGTGATACGGCAAACTAATCGACGCGTTTGGAATTACAACGGGATAGATATTGAGAATGAATTCATAAAATAAAAAAACAATCATTCTTTATTTAGCCAGTATTCTCTCAGTGATCTTTAAATTCATCCATACAATTAGCTATTGTACCTTTGAATAAAAGTAAAGCTAAAAAGTGCAACAAAATACTAAAACTCATCTACAAACAAATAACCCTTAAAGATGATGAACACTAATATTTGTGTGCTATAGAAAATAGAAAGGATGAACACTAATATTTGTGTGCTATAGAAAATAGAAAGAATGTCAGCTGGTTGAAATAAGTTTCTAGGAACCAGATGATTGATATCTTGAAGGATCTGTTCATCATTTCTCTTTGGATTCTTATATAGACAACCTACAAATAAATGAAGAAGAGTGAATTAAAGCATGAATTAATCAACAATTTTCTTTCTCATCTCACAATGCGAAAAAAATTAAAAAACAAAAAGAGAACATTCAAAAAGGGAATAAATCATGGGTAACCATGAAATACAGAACTCACTTGTACATATGGAATCAATATAACGTCAACCTGTTATAGTCTGGGTAGGATCTTTTGTATGCCTAGCAAATGAAATAAGCTTATTTTCCCATGCTATCTATCCAAAAACATTAAAAATTATATTATTGAAAGAGGACATTAGCCTGATGCACATGATCGCAAAGATATAAGCAAATATAAATTAGCTATTTGCAAAACTTTATTTTTAAAAGTTTCAGAGGCTCATAGATGAACTCATCCTATACTAAGTTACTAACCAAGGAATGACTAGCACAGGGAGACAAAGGTACTGGAGATGACGCTTCCAAAGACTCTGTTTTCGCATTGACCTCAACCTTGGACCATGTCAAACTTCTCAAATCTAGGACCTGCATGATTTCCAGAAACAAAGAAAATCATTTTCATAAAACTAACGGATTTTGATATCAACCAGGAAAAACGGAATACAACAAAATTCCATAACAACTAACTCGGGAATGGTATCAAAATTGGATAATGAGCAATGACTGACTACAAAATTCTGCACTTACCCTAACAATTACTTAAGCATTAACTATTTGATCTATTAAAAACTTGGGATACCTGAAGCTCGTTAAGGTAACGCGCATTGTGATTTCCCCCAAGGATATATATTTTGTCTTGAACTACTACTGCATCATGCTGTACGGAAGAAGAAGTCTTAGATAATAAATCAATAACGAAAAGCAACATTGTATAAATGTAGGGAAAATATTTTCCTTGACAACATAAATTTAGGGAGAATATCAAGCCAACTGTACTCGAAAAAACAGGGGGGGGGTGGACTGATACCTCATAGCGGGCCTTTGGTTGTTGATCAGATACTGGAAGTGGAATCCATTGATCATAGACACCAACAGAACTAGGGGTGTCAACGGGTCGGTTCCGGTTCGGGTATTGAACTACCCAAAACCGGAACCTATAAAAACATGTCGGTTCCGGTTCCTGTCGGTTTCGGTTCCATATCAAGTGGAACCATAACCGGAACCTACAAAAAACTCGGGTACCCGGCGGGTATCGGGTACCCATTGGGTATTCTAAAAAACGAACATATATTCTAAAATTTTCAACTTTTCTAATTTTTTTTAAAAAAAATTTCATTTTAAACAAATATTTATTTTTTATCTATAATTATTAAACAAGTACCCAAATAAATCAATTCTAATTATAGGGTCAAATCAAATATCACAAAGATTTAATTTATTGAATCAACATTGAAATTATAGAAAATTTCATTAAAAAGTAGAAAATACAAAGAATACACCAAAATTTGGCCAAAAAAATCAACTCCACATATTGGAACACTAGTTCATGAAAAAGAAAAATCCAAATTTCAAAAATTGGAAACCCAATACCCTCAAACATCTTCATTTCCACCACTAAAAATCAAATCTACACTTAATTATTTAGGAACCGATTACCCGACGGGTACCCGTCGGGTATACCCGAATTGGAACCGAAATCTAAACGGTTCCAATCGGGTAGACCCGTTACGGACCCGATTTTTTTCGGGTCCATAAAATGTGGAACCAGAACCGAGATTATCGGTTCCAGTTCGGTTCGATTCCGGGTAAATGGGTACCCGTTGACACCCCTAAACAGAACCAACACCTTCCGAAACAACATCCTTATCCTGAGCCTCACCCAGTGCACCATTTTCGGTGGAAATCATTTTTGCCTCGGGATATTGGTTCCCATTTGGAGCCATTGAATCTATTCTTGATTCACCTTCTAATTTTAGGTTATGATCTCATGCTTGAGAATCAAGTAAACATGAAAATATGGAAATTTGAATATTATGTACAAACAGTGCAAGATCTCTAGATGGTTATTTTTTGGTCAATGTAGAATATTGGGACACACAGAAATTGAGAGAGAATTGTGGAAGAGAGGGAGAGTTAAAAGGGTGGTGTAAGAATTGTGTTTTGAAGAGGAAGACTTGTAGAAGGGGTGTAACTGAAGCACGGTCTTTTGTAAGTTAAAAATTTTAATACAATGACTTATTTTATTCTCATCTCTTCTTGCTTATTCATGTGTAACTAATTTCTATCATTAGGAGGAAGATGAATTAATATAACATCATGCTACTTCTGATTTGAATTTACTCTATATTCTCTTTATTTTTTTCTTGAGTGATTAAAAGTTCCTCTTTACGTTGTGTTTTACGAAACCAACACTTTACGAGATCTTAATAGTTTAAAATAATTCTTAAGTTTTTCTATGCTTATCGTTGGATAAATCATTCTTAGATTAATTTTTTGATGATTTATGCCATTGTAAGATAGTTGATGCCCTTGATTATTATCCATGAAATAAAGAAAGGGAACTTGTGCTTTTTAATTAGGATTGTTCTTAAAAGAATATTTTTCCGAATTAAATTCTTTGAGTAGTATTTAGTTTGAGTAAAAAGGGGAATAGTTTAAATAAAAATCAGTTGTTGCAGATTTGATATGTCTTGATTTACATCTCAAATCAGTTTGTCTTTAATTAATTTTTATTTACTCTATCATCATCTATTAATTTTCACTATCTTAGTTTAGAAATTTAATTCTTAATTTAAATCAAGTAATCCAGTCTTTGTGGATCGACCTCGACTTGCCGAAAGTCTACTTTAGACCTTGTGCACTTGCGAGTTTTTAATTTAGGATTTGATTTATCAATTAATTTGGTAGATTAAAATTACCAACAACATATAACAATTCTACATCATAAATCATTTTCAAGCCCTTTGTTCAAAATAACCTTAAGCTTAAAAAGCCATCACTTAAAACTAAGCAAGGATAATCTCAACTTTAAACATCATTACAATCTCTAAATGCCCAAAATCAGCCCACCAAAACTTATTAATGGCTTAACATCAAATTTAAACATTTAGTTTATCGTGATCACATAAATCCCAAATAAGATTAATCTCAGCATTCAAATTGCAAACATCTGTCCAAGCTTGTAAAAATAATCTGCTAAATTCCTTGCTCATATGGATCGTCATCAATTAGGGATTTCATTACATGCTTAAGGGTTATTTTCAAATCTAGAGTTATATTATCACAGTCACCATGCTAAAACCTAAAATAATTTAATTCCATCATTGGATTTCATCTCACAACTTCAAATTGTTTCTAAAACACCAATCAAAGGCCAAAAACATGGTAATCTTTACCATTATATTCCCATAAAAATTCAGTTACACAAAACAGTCCCATAAGTCTAGCAAATCATCCAAAATGAGGGAAATCTCTAATATTTGATGTTAGACCAAGGATTCTTATCAAGTTCATCATGCATCTATGTTTTTTTCTCCAAGGAAAACAAGATATAACTACCAAAATTTCCAACTCATCGTACATTTTCGTGTTTCTTCAAAAACACTTTACATCATTCAAAACTACTCAAATGAGAACATAAGTTGCTCAAATGAGTGCATAAGTTGCACTTATCCATCTTAACCCACACTAAAAAAAATTAACGTTTGGGATGTACTAAACACAAGCAATAAACATATCATCACTACTAAAAAGTGACAACATACCCAGGACCATGTATCACTATAGGAATGGAAACAAACATTATAGAAAAAGCAAACCAAATGCTTAGAGAAAAAAACCCATAAAACTGATGGAAACCTAACCTCATACACCACAATCACATTTGGACTCCTCAAAAAACAAAGTCAAATTTTACCTTAAAAGCATTTTAACTAAAAGCTCACCTCCTTTCACATAACCTGAAAGATGAACTAGCTTCCTCTTTAATCCTAGAAAAGAAATTTAGCTAGACATAACTCTAAAATTAATAACAAAATAGTATTCATTGATGAAAATCTTAAAGAACTTATAAAATTACTACACTCCCAAAATATCTTTCTTCATACAATTCTCTAACTCTCTACAATTCCTCCCTTCTTCCCTCTTTATCTTCTTCATTCTCCCCCCTTTTATAGATTTCTTCCCACTTAAATTCTTTAAGTAAAATAAATAAAATTAGCATGTGGGAGGTATTGGATGGTGGGGATATTTTCTTTGATAATTAATTTGGTATTGGATGATTTGTAAGGCTTATGTGGTTTGACATCATGATGATGTCATTAAGATCATTTTTGCCTTCTTTGTTTCATTAGTGATTAAACTCCAATCTTTGACCAATTTTGACTGCCTTTGACTGAATTGACTTGGTCATCATGTGCCATTTGCATGTATTCTCATGGTGCCTCTGATAGATTTGTGGGGTGCTTTTAATAAATTTGGCTAATTGAACCAAATTTTGCAATTGAAGCATTTGAAGTCTATTTATCTGCAAAAATATAAAAATAATTAAAAATAATATACAATTGAATACTAGCTAATATAAATTGAGGGATAAATATGTAATAATTATGCACTGAACAACATACCATGAATTATTAAGTTGATATATAACCTAATGTTGTCTTCAATTATAGCTGTAACTGGAGAGCTCCAACATATGGAGTGAATTGGATCCCACCGTATATGTTATATTAAGCTCCTGCACAAGCTGTTATGTTGCCTCAAGCTCCTGCACAAGCTGCTATGCTGCCTCAATCTCCAATGCAACATGAAACAAGAGATTTTGGGTTGTTTGATAGTAAAAGTTGGAAGTAGAGATTGTTTGATTGTGATGTTCTTATTTAATTTTATGTTAAAACAAAATGGTTGTTTGAATGTGGTTTTTTTTTTTCATTTGTAGCAAATTTATATCAATGTTTTGATCAAATACATCTTCATTTTCTATTTAGAATTTCTTAGATTTTATTCATTTCAGTGCCCAGAATATTACTGCAGGGATAAATTAATAACTGTATCATGATGTTGCAAACCTGTTGAATGATCCTGATGTTGGAATTATACCACATAAGTCGTTGGTTATTTAGGAATCCTAGCTTCTAAGTTCAAACTCCAGCAAGATCACATTTTTACAGAACCAATTACGTATTGGTTGGTAACAATAGATGTTAGGGTTTTGAGGTTGGTGATTGGATAAGGACTCCCCATTTTAATCATGATCCTCCTGCTTAATATCCCCAAACTTGATTTAATAGGAGTTCAGTCAAGAGGTGGCTGATTCTATTACATGAACACTTAATCAATAAGTGAGCTTTTTTTTGTGTGGTAAATTAGTAAGCAGGAGGATCACGAGGCTAAATTAAAAGAAGTTGTTAGGACATAAGATATGGCCGACCTCACTTTCATATAAATGTTTTGTCACCAACCTCACTTTTATATAATAACATATCAAACTCAGTATTGACTCCAAATTAAGTGATCAAAATGGTAATCAAATAAAAATACAAGAGAAAGAGAAAGAGATAAATAACCTTATTACCATAACAGTCTTACATATTATCAGAACATTGTGCATTAACCCCGTCCCCCTTCGATTAACTTACAATATATCAAAATACAAGAACATATACTCGATACCAATTAGGATTAATCAATCAATCCTCAACCCTATAAATTTTTTCCTCAACCTCTTGCACTCATGGGATGAAGAAGCCTCATCCTTGACTTTTTTCTTTGAAGATGTACCCTGAAATGTAGTGAAAGATTAGCATACATAAACTGTCCACCCAATTTGATTCAGATGTTTAAGCTGGTCTTAGAAAAAAAAAAAAAACAATTCTTTAGTTTTAGATTTAAAAAAAAGTGACATTGCAGAAGAAATATCATCTGAACATGTTCAGTTTAAATGGACAGCATCTAAAATTAATGGATGTTTCTAACCAATCTACACATAACAGTACTAATTTATTTATTTTTTTTAAAAATCATTACTACACTTGCAACAGAACACCATAACAACAGAACAACAAAACCCTGGATCTAATTAGTTGTGGTTGATGGAGTTAATTGGATTTGAGGAAGATTACGGTAATATTGCTAAGGTTACACCAATATAGATTCCAACAAAAACTAGAAATATTAAAAAAACTAGATCACATACAAGTTACTTGAAAAAAAAAAAAAGTTCAGCGTGATGAAAAGAAACACCATATTCAACTATAGCCTAGATCTAATTATTTGAGTTGAGGAAGAAAAAAGTACAAATACCATAAACAGCACAAATAAAAAAAATTTAGTAAAAAACCTAAATTCTACAGAAGAACCCTAGATCTAGTTATTTGAGTTGAGGAAGAAGAAAGTACAACCACCATAACCAGCATGAATAAAAAAAAATTCAGTAAAAAATCCAAATTCTACAGAAGAACTCTAGAACTAGTTATTTGAGTTGAGGAAGAAGGAAGTAGAACCACCATGAACACCACAAATAAATTAAGCATAATCTACAGTAGAACCCCAGTCCTTCTAAAAAAAACTTCAAAAACACATAATCTACAGTAGAAACCTAAATCTAGATTTTTAGAGTTGAGGAAGAAGAGAAGGTACGGTAGAAGATACCGTAGGGAGAGAAGATACCACGCCGGACGCTGACGGCGACGGCGACGAAAAAAATATTCGTCCAGCCCTCTTTGCTCGCCGGTGGTCAGACGATACAAAATCCAAAAAAATTTTTGTTCGAAAAACTTGTGTTTGGCTAGTTAGAGAAGAGTCCTAAATCTTGGTTTAATCTCGACCGTAGATTTTAGTTTCTAATCAACGAACCCTAGCAACTCATTTTTAGTACCTAGGATTCCGTGCCCAAATTCTCTTTCTGTTGAAACGGTAGAAGATTGTTTTCTAACCCAGCAGAAAATGCGTAATTCGAGGCGCCATGTAGGCGTCCACGTAATCTTCGGTAGCAATTTCTGTAGAAATTGCTGTAACCCTAGCATTACCGTATTGTATAATCAACATGGCAGCACGCGCTTCGACCCTGCATTATCAACCCTTACTAGGAACCAATGATACATCAACTTCTTCCTCTCGCAAGACCCTTTATGTTTTTCTCTCTTTTGTTGCCATCATCAGTCCCACTGCATTTGTTGCTCTCCATTTCATCAACCCTAATCTCTACCACCCATTATCATCATCATCATCTGATCTCGCATCATCCCTTGTTCCTACCCATTTATGTGATAGTGCCCACAACCCAACATCATGCCTTGCCATGATCACTGAAGCAGTTAACGGAGAAGAAGAAAGATTAGGGCTACTCAGTGGTTCCCATTTCCTTCAAATCTTCTTGGAAAAATCCGTCCCACGTATTTTCAATGCTATGGAGGTAATTAACGGTTTTAACGGCCGTTCTAACGACTTAAAAGCCCTAGCAAATTGTGTTAAACTAATGGACTTATCAATTGACCGAATCACTGACTCGGTCATGGCTCTAAAAACCCAGTCAACCCGATCCCACGCCGATGCCCATGCATGGCTTAGTGCTGTTCTCACCAATCATGTCACCTGCTTGGATGAAGTCAGTGAGTCGAGTCGACTCAGTGAGTGGACTCGTCTCGTTATAGAAATGGAGATGGAAGATTTGATAGCGAGAGCAAGAACGTCCTTGGCAATGATCGTTGCAATTTCACCTCCCAGCAGTGATGATGATGATGATGATGATGGTGAAGAATTAGCTACCTGGTCGATGAGGAAGATGATCACCGACCGATACCGGTCGTGGGTTACGATGAGGGACCGGAAGCTTCTAGAAGCTTTGCCCAATGACATAATAGCTAATGTTACGGTGGCCAAGGATGGAAGTGGGAATTATACGACGGTGCGAGAGGCGGTTTCGTCGGCGCCGGACAAAAGTAAGACCCGGTACGTGATATATGTAAACGGAACTTATGAGGAGAACGTTGAGGTTGGGAAGACGAAGAAGAACGTGATGATGGCTGGTGATGGCATGAATTTAACCATCATAACTGGTAGCCTTAACTATATTGATAATGGCGGGTCAACCTGGAATACGTCTACAGTTGGTAATTAATTAAGAAACTTTCATATATTACATTCTTTATTTTGATTTTATTATTTATTGGTAAAATGTTAAATGTTAAGATTTAGGGTTTAACTGTTTTGAATTCAGGTCTTGGATTAGGGACATTATATTTTTTTATTATCACTGTGGCAGCATTTTAACAAACATGTATTTGCGACATCGATTCATTTTGCATGAGTTACGAATCAACTTTTGTTGACTCGTCCAAGTAACTAAATAAATGTCACATGTGGCATGGTGGGTCCTATTGCCACATAAATTGGAAACATCTTCATAACATTCTTGGAAGGAGAAAAGTGGTAGATCCTACCCTACCACATAAGCATCTGGCACCCATTTTGTAAAATGATCCGGCCAAAAAACTAATAACATGATTGAGGGGTTAACTCTCCCATGTTTTAAGCTACAGTGACAACTCGAATGGAGTTCAATTTTTTGTTTTATTTCTTTTCAGTTTCTAAAAAAGAAAAAGAAAAAAGAAAAACTGGTATGAATCTGTTCGAACCGGCGGATTCAGCCGAGTTAAGGTTGACCAATTCCATCGATCTAGCCGATCCTGATTCTTGACCACATTTAATATGCGGTTCACATGCAAGTCATAGTGTATTATCAGCTCGATCAATGGCCATTGATCCAGCCGATCCATGACCTATTTGGCCAACCATATTTTCTACTTAACGTTGGGCTGCTGTTGAGGTCTTAAGCAATTCCAAGCCTGACGCCTACTTAACGTTGGGCTGCTGTTGAGGTCTTAAGCAATTCAAAACTTTGCATCCCACAAGCTCAACCTCATCATGCTACTTGTATTAATTACTTTCAACCTAACTTGCGCAACCAAACCCCAAATGGGCTTGGGCTTAGGATAATTACCAACTCCGGTAGGGCTCAACTTGAGTTTTGTTTAAAGGGATAAAATTCATTCAATGTGGGTGCTGAGAAAGCACCAAAGATATAGAAGAACTTGAGTTCATTAGGCCCTAATACTCTTGATTTTATACATAAAATGTCTAACTATTTTTTTTTTTTTTTTTTTTTTTTTATACTTGCAAATGCAGCTGGGCCGCTGAAGGAGCAAGCCGTGGCAATTCGCGTTAGTGCCGATAAAGTGGTCATCAATCGCTGCAAAATGGACGCTCACCAAGACACTCTACGCGCATTCTCACCGTTCCTTTTATGTAGATTGCTCCATCACTGGCACCATTGATTTCATATTTGGTAATTCAGCTATGGTGATCCAAAACAGTACAGTCATAGCTAGAGAACCCCTCAAGGGTCAGAAGAACATGATAACTGCCAGTGGTTGGACCGACCGAATCAAGATACGGGTATTACGATCCAAAACTGTGATGTCATAGCAAGTTCGGACTTGAGCAACACAACAAAAACATATCTTGGACGTCCATGGAAGTTATACTCAAGAACTGTGTTCATGCAATCATTCCTTGGAGATCTTATTGAACCAGAAGGATGGTCTGAATGGAAAGGAGATTTCGCATTAGACACGTTGTATTACGGTGAGTATGACAACTGGGAACCGGGTGCGAATACGTCTAGCCGGGTTACATGGACCGGGTATTATGTGATCACAGACCCGGCTGTAGCAGAGAATTTTAGTGTGGCTGAACTGATACAAGGAGAAGATTGGTTGAACTCTACTGGAGTACCTTATACTCTAGGGCTTTTTTAAAACTATTATTGGGAAATTTATAAACACTGGCAGTTATATGATTAGTGGGTTAAAGTATTCTCAAAACAAAAATGTGTTAAATTATAAATAGGCTAGCTAAGCCCAATTCTAAACCTTATTGGTAATAAGAGGGTGGGTGGGGCTGGTCGAGTCCAATCTGGGCCTGGTTTATGTAATTTCGTAGTGGGTCAAGCAATTAATAATGATTAGTGTTGAATATTGTGCCTGTATTAATAAATTAAAATCAGATACTTTTAATGATTTTCTAAGAGCAAGTGTTTTTTTTTTTCAGTAGTGCTTTTTGGATTAACTTTTTTACAAAAGTAATGCGGTTCTACCATCACATATCTTGGTAACTTATTTAAAATATTTTTGAGAGGGAGATGAAGTAGGTTCTATCCTGCCACATAGGCATGAATTTTGTAAAATAGTCAGTCCAAAAATTATTTCTATGTTTTTTCGTGGTTAGCATGCTTCAAGGAGGAAGGTTTCTTTCAGTTTTTTTTTTTTCTTTTTTGAAGTACAAGTTACAATTTCCTTTTCTATTTTATATTAATTAATTAGTGATGTAGCTATTTTTTTTTAAGATATATGAAATTTTGAAGATAGTGGGTCCTCTCTAGATCCATATAAATATAATATTGATAATTTTCTAAGCTTAGTTTTTAAAAAATAGTTGTTTTTTTTTTATCGATGAAGTATAAATAAGAAAATAGTTGTTTAAATAATATTAGAGTGAAAAATTCAAAGAAGTCAAGGATTCTAATCCCATCGCTGGCGTGAAGAGGAAAAATTTAAAACTCTGTGCTGCCACTGAAGAGAATATTAAAAACAGTAGACCCACTTCAGATCTGAATAAATATAATACCATCAATTCTCAGTGCAAACTGAAGAAAATAATTGTTGAACATTGAGGAGAAGATAGAAGAAGCTTGTATATCAAGATCATCTATTTCTTCTCTCTATCCCCTCACCTCACCGAAATTAGAAGGCACACTACTACGAAAAGATATTAATTTACTTCCCAAAATTTGTGTTAATGTGCGGCTAGGGGAGGCAGTGAAAGCCCAACCTATTATTGACTATGTGAGATATTTAACATTAAGCAATGTGATGTAACGTTATTTTATGTCTTTAAAACTAATTATTCAATCTTAATTTTATTAATGCAGAAAAAAAAATCTTAATTTTATTAAACGTCAAATATAATTTTTTATTAGAAAATTAATTTACAATTTTAGTTATAAAATAAGTTATAAAATGTGTAATTTCTATGGAGCTGGCAAAAGAATTTTTAAATTTTGGCAGTATAATAATATAATTTAAAAAAAAAAAAAAAAAAAACCTAGTCACCTGATCATTACATTATAGCTGGTTGAATCGTCATCAGTTTTCTCAAAATTAATTACTACTGATAGTACTCATTTTAGTATGACCTAGCTAGACCGAAATTTCTTAGAAAGTTCGTGGTTGGAAGAGGTCCAACCATCTGTCCAATTGAATTGGAATGTTTGTCTCTAATCAAAACACTACATGATTAATTAATTATTTAATTAATTTGATTGATTATGCGCAAATTATTATAATTTACGCCAAGTAGCCAACTATGTATATAGTTTACGTCATATATTTGACAACTGTTTAATTAGTAAGAATTAATGAATGTGATTAATCAAATTAACACTTATAAATGTATGACTTAATCAAGACCTACCTGACAACTGTTTAATTTGTTGTAGTTAAACCGATGACCGGAGAATGTCAACATGTTTTTAGAGCTGACCTTCTCAATTTCAAACTTCAAAATGATTCGATCTTGATCAACCCCATCACATCTTTGCTTTATTTATTAATCTTAATTCCTCTGATAAAACAAACAAATTATAATCAAAATCAAACCCTAATTAATAAAAGCTTAAGCTAATTAAACATCAACCATCAAAAACAAATCTCGAAGATCTTCTAGCTCCATCTTATCCTAAAAATCCAACATTTGTTTCATAGATACCAACATATTGTACATATACTTCCATACAAGTTCAAAATTTCTAATCAGTCCAGCTAGGGATGTCAAGTATCGGGTTCCGGTTCTGATTTTGAACCATCCTTGGAAGCCTTTCAAATAGGGTTACTAAAGGCGCCTGCATTTTGGAGCAGGGTAATTGTGGAGTCAAACTATCGAGTTGACTTCAATTCAACCAACAAACCCTAATTTTTGTTGTAATGTAATCACCATCAACCGCGGCACAAGCTTCATTGGTCCAGATTTGTTTGCCAACTAGGGCAGTTCATCTAATGTCCGTCAAATCATCGGTTGTGGGCAATATGTGGTGCCCCTTCCCAGCTAGGGAACCCGCTTAGGTGCCATTTTATACCATGGTCCAGTTTGACTGGATTTAAGAAGGGTTTTGAGGTTGAAGATGGAGTCAACTCGAAAATAAAACTCACTGAATAGACTTGGTGAGCCTTGCTCCAATATGCAGATGTCTATAGTAATTGTCATTTTCAAAAAGAGTGATGCTAGAATGCCCGCACAAAGTGGGGGATTTACATACCACCCTGAGATGGACGGTGGTCCATGCCTTAAAGTTTAAGAATTACGAAACTCGAGGACGTGATTCAAATCAGGAGGGGGTAATGACTTTATAATTGAAGTGCGGTGCTAGAATACCGACCTTTGTGCGGGCATTCTAACATTATTCTTTCAAAAAGGGGTGTAATTAAAATGCGTAAATTTAAATAAGTATTAGTATTGAATACATCATTTTCTCGCATGCACATATTTTTTTTTTTTTTTTGAATTAGACTTAAATTAAAGATGAATCCCCTTTGTGGGACTCGAAACCAGAACCTCAAGTTTTCATAAAATGATAACATTTGTGAAAACAACCAATATATATATATATAACAGTGGTGGTGAAAGTTATTGATGTCAACACAATGCCTTTGCATTCTTCAAGAGATTATGCCTCAAATAAAATGGATATCAAAGTATCCAGAATCAGAATCACCAAAATCAATTCTGATTCGGTTTACTATCCAATTAAAACGGGTACCCATTCACATCCCTAGTTAGAATCACCACATAAAACGTGACCCCAACCATCAAAAATCAAAAATCAAAAAGTGGGTTCCACGCAATCTATTATATTCAATATCAAGTTGCTTGTATTATAAATTTTTAATAAACGAATACTTTTGATATCTCAGTGATACCTAAATGGGACACCTAAAAGGGTTGGTGAGATTTGCTGAGGAAGCAATGGATATTCATTATAATAAAATAAAAAACAAAAAGACTTTATTATTAATTTCATAAATATTTTGAACACACAAAATGTGAATTGAATCAGTAATTGGCAAAAACGAGTGGCTCAAAAGGAAGCGAATATAAATTTTAAAATTGAAAAAACACAATTGAATCTGAAAGAATTAAATTAGAGAATTGATTTTTGATATGTTTATCCGTGTGGGTGGCACGAAGGTTTAGATAAAACTGCCTGACAGTTAGATTAGTTGTACATATAAAAAACTAAGGAATAATTTGTTTTTGCTCAATATATTATGGTGTTTTGACCTTTTTAATTTAGGGTTTTTTTTTTCACATTAATAACATTATTCTTCTTGTTTTCTGCTGGGAAAACAAAAAAGAGAAAATAAAAAAATAAACTGTTTTTTCACTTTTTTTTATAACTTGAACCTTGATGGCATATATATTACTTTTCTTTTCTTTCCTTGGGGAAAGAAGAAAAAGAAGGAATTAGCCAATATTAGATGTATTTTTTTAATTAAATATTAGAAAATAGGTTTAAGTTCTCTTGAGCCAACTAAAATTTGTGAATTATTTGTATTGATGTTATTTGCTTAAATAAATTATTAAAAATAATTAATATAAAAAAATAATGCTAGACGTACTCCCTTCTACGGGGTTCACATGAAATGATCGAAGGTCTAATTTTTAGTGAAGATTGTCTCTACATCCTGTAAATCATCCTCATCAAAAATCGAAATTAAACCTTCCAATTATAACAAACATTCGTTAAAGGAGTTATACGAGTTATTTTCAATTGTTTTTTTTTACCCATATTAACAATTATTTGTTTTAAAAAACAAAAATGCAAAAAATTATTTTAAAAAGAAAAGAATGTATCATTTTTGTCGTTTTCCAAATTGAGTTTTTCATGTGAGTTAGTACATTCAAAAATAGTTTTTGAATTTGCTATCATAGATGTCTTTGGATATACAAAAATTGGTGAACCATCCAGAGTTTTGAATTGTATCCTACTTTCTTAAAACTTGTTTTGGATGGGAAACTAAACCCAGCCTTAAACATTCTTTTCTGTCTTTAATAGTTAGAATCGTTGTAAAGAGGTGATGCTCTTATATCTTGTGGTTTAATTTACTCTGGATCTGCAATTTGTATCCTACTCTTACCTACTGATTTTCGTTTGTGAAAATTATCGATTTACGTAGAACCAATTAAATTAAGAGAAAAAGTAAAATAAAAACCCTACATTCTCTCTTAATTTAAGTAATTCCACACTACCGGGTAACTTCTGATTAGTGTAGAATTTTCCAATGTTGTGCTGTTCACAAATTGCCTCTGTTATGGCTGCAGTTTTCTCTAGAACCCCAATCAAGAACAACCAGGTGGCAAATCTTAGAAAAGATTGCCAGCTCGAGAATGGAGATCAAATCTCAAAGAAAACAGCAACCGTGCGTAACAATAAAAAAAGATCTCAGACGGGGTTTTGAGTGGGGTACCACGTGTATGGTGGATGGGGCACAGGCACACAGCAGACACTTGTTTCATTTTAGGGTCTTGTTAACATGTGCCCTTAGGGCACACGATAAGGATGTCTTTGAAGGGATTTTTTTGTAAGTTACAGGGCTTCAAATCAGATAAATTTTTGGAAGCATAATATTATCATTATTTATAAGATATCCACAAAAAATCAGCTCCATCAGAAATATCTAACCCTCTAAACAAATCACTTTAAATGTCAGCCGTTCATTCATATTATTAAAGTCTAAATTAAGAATTCGTGGTGCTAGAAGGTGCTAGAGGACTCCAATTGAGCTGATTTTTTTAGATATGATCCAAATAGTATAAATAACATACATATCAAAAAATCAGCTAATTTAGATAACTGTAAGAAACTAAAAAAAATACAAAACCAAAAAAGGCACATGTTAACAAAATCCTTCATTTTATATGATCCTGTGCATCGGGAACATAATATTAAAATGAAAGCAGCTAATTATTGCTACAGATATTGGAGAGCTTATTTCAAGATACGGACATGTTTGGTCTGTTGGTTCATCGTCTTCAAATCTGCCGATCAATTCTTCTAAATCGTAGTTTTAACGCAATGCTGCCTACATGGCATGTTAGGGCAAGTCCTATGAACTCAAACTCCTAAAATATAGAGGTTTAGTTGTTAAGGTCAAGTACTCTAGAGCCTCCAATCCCTTAAATCTCTTTCCCACTCTAAATCTAAGGCCGACATAAAGGCTCTGTTTGGCTGCACTGAAATTTCCTGGATTTGCTTTTCCTAGACCCATCCTGAAAAAAACCTAAACCTGGTTAACTAAGAAGCTGTTTGTCTGAGATTATATCTTTTCTAGGTTAACTTTGTATGTTGTTTGTCTGACACTGTATCTTTGCTGGGTTATGGAGTTTGTATGTAACTTTGGTTATTAAAAGTATTGTGACTAATAAATTTCACTACTAATTTAACTAAAATATTCAAATATAAGATAATAAATTTTTTTGGGCATACATATCTTTCATTAATCATTCCTATAAATAATTTTGAAATTACATTTGCATGGATGAAAGAAATTCAACAATCTTAATCTAGATTTCTCATCATATGACCCTATGCATCCATCCCGGCCATCACGCATCACACTTCAAGAACCACTTTCATAAAAAAAAATTTAGACATGAAATACACAAAAAAATGTATACTTTATTAATCAATAAAATTTACATAATTTTTTTTCTACATAAACGTACAAGAACTTGGAAGTAAAAATTGAGGTTTTAGAAGACAATGCCTAAAAATAAATACGATATCTCTTTTTATCTTGGACCATCTCTTTCAACATGGTTCTCTTTCCTTTATGTGAAAAATGAGAATATATATTACCAAATTGCAAAGATTAAGAAATCTAACCCTAAATAAAAATGAACAGATCAAGTTGCATTAAGTTGCAGAAACAATAAATCTAACCCTAGAAAATTTTCCAATTAAGAAAGTTGAAGAAAATTTTAGAATAATTTTTTTCTTCATCACTCCTCGTAAATAAATTGCAGATAATTTCTTCACTTCTCAGGAAAAAAGAAGAAGAAAAGAACATATCAATTCTTTTTCCTAAACCCTAAAAATCTAAAACTGGATTTTTTTCTTCTTTTACCCAAGAAACTAAAGATCAACCAAGTTATACAGATGAAGAAACCAACAAAAAATTAAACAAAAAAGAGTAGGGGAGAGGACGATGGAGATGTGGAAGGAAGGAGAAAGAGATCGAGAGAGAATACGAAGAAGAGACTAGGAGAATAAGAGAGAAAGAGAGAGAGAGAGAGAGAGAGAGAGAGAGAGAGGGACGGAGGAGTGACAGAGAGTGTGAGAAGGAGACCAAGAATAGAAAAGAGAAAAAGAAAGAGAAAGAGATATCGAACTATTACCTGGTTTAGAGGGGAGAGTGAGAACCGGGAAAAAAAGATCTGCCCTGGGTATTCTTTGTCGAGGATTTGGGGAAAACACCTATTTGGTGGTTTTCCCCTTCTCCAACTTTTCAGTACGGATACACTGCGCCAGATTTTAGTTTTCCAGATTTGTTGAGGAAAACATGTGAAACAAACACGTTTTTTGAGATTTCTCTATCCGGGGCCGGGTTTTCTCGATAGCCAAACAATGCAAAAGGGTTTGAGGGATCAACAGAAAAAGTCGCAGTTTTAACACAATGCTCTATTAGTTTGCCTATAAACATGATTCATACTGAAATACTCCAGCTCACTAACAAGACGTTGAATCTGATTCCAGAGATGTCAAGCCTTCTAAGGAATCTTGGACATTGAGCTCTGAAAGAAAGTCACAACTGTTTGAGAATCAGTCCCAACACAGACCCTTTATAACCATGGATATTAGCTTACTTCAAGCCAGCTTCCACCACCTACAATACATGAATTGTATCTAGGCGATAATCGCCTAGATACAATCTCTATTGGGGGCGACAAAAACAATGTTGGACGATGGACGAAATGCTAACTATGTGATAACATATTCTTTTCATTATGTAAATCATTTTGCAAATAGCAATTGGTAAAGTCTATTGTTGTTGATATCATAGACTTGAGTTCAAATCCTGTTTTATTGAATAAATTAGAAAATATTAGAAAGTGTGCATAATTCAAGAGCGTGAGAGTACTCTTTATCAACGGTAGTTGATCATAGAGGGTAGACCTGGCAAAATGGTAAATGACCCGCCAACCCTACCCTAATCCGACCCGTCAAATGCAATTATAACCAGACCATTAGCTAAACAAGTCAGGGTTAATTAGGATTGAGTATTTTTGACCCGTTACCACTTCAACCTTATTAGGGTTGAAGTCGACCTTGACTCGTTTCCTTGTTTTGTATAAAAAAATTGTCAAACTAGCTATTAAGGGCTAGGGTTTGAAAAATGACCATTTTCATAAACTAGTTAGGGTTTGATAATCTTAACTTGCCAACCCACTAACCAGTCTAGGGTCAACCCTAATTACCTAATTTATTGCTAGTCTAATCCTGTGCTTGCAAGTTGATTATTTTTCTATCCCTTCCCTCCTCTCGTTAGAGGCACTTTATTTGCCAATTAGTGGTGTTTTATCACTTACACCTTTACTTATCTAATTGAGCCACATCATAAATAAAAAAAAATATGAATATCATTTTTATCAGGGGATTACAAGTTTTATAATGATATAATTTTTTATGAGGATGACCTACTTGATGAAGAGATTGTCTTCGCTAAAAAGCAGCATTATATCATCTCCACATAGACCATGTGGTCAGCATATATTATGGTTACACATAAAAGGTGGTCTTTCTAGCATTAATTACCACATCAAACTTTAATCACATGAGGTCTACATAGAGAAAATCTAAGGGAGGAATTTTGATGAATATGTTCTCCTCGAAACCACGTCAATCATCATATAAAAAAGTTAGCCAATTCTATAACTTATAACTTCATAAAAAGTTTAATGTAAATTAATGGTAAAATTGATGTCTCAAAATAGTTAAAAATTTTATAGGCTAATTTAATGAGGTTAAAAGTTTTATAACCGACTACATGGTGAAAAAATTATCTTCACAAAAAATCAAACCCTTAATAAATCATTTGTCGACAATACTACAATAAGGGCATTCCATATTGGGGATTCCGGATGGGGCATTTGATCCAAACTCAAGATCTAGATGTAATTATGGAGGTTGAAGAAGATACGATTATAACACCATGACACCCACAAATTCTTTGAGTAGATATCCTGTGATCCACCTACTATTGTAAAATTTAGATTTTCATTTCTATTATAAGATCATTCTTTATTATTTTAAGATCTCATCTCGAATTAAAAAAGTGTAGGAGAGAGAAAGAAGAGAGCGGAATTTACTCGTTCAACAACAACACACAGAGTCGTCCCCAACACACCCCCACATATGTCTCTAACGAAAGACGAAGACATTTAGTTGTTGTCCTGTCCATTGTTTTTTGATTTGTTTCCGTCCTCCTCCTCCTCCTCCATATCTCTCTCTCTCTCTCTCTCTCTCTCTCTCTCTATTTTGGAATGAAGTTTCATGGTTATTGTTGTTCACCTTTCCTACTCACCTTACCTCTTTTCTTTTCTTCCTTCTTTTCTCTCTTCTTCTTCTCTCTTTTAATCATTTAAACTCCATTAAAATTCATTTCCAAGCAGGAATTTAATTACCCATTTCTTCTTAATTTCCTTCATTTCTTCTTCTTTTTGGGTCTTAATTTTTGAAGCTAGGGCTTCTTTTTTATGAGTTTGAATTTATGTTGTTTCCAACTACAAAGATTGAGGATCAAAGATGATTGAGGATGGAGCTTGGTGAGAGGAACATATCTATCAACGTTTCTAATTTAAAGGTATTCATTAATTCTCAGTTTTTGAAATTTCCTTCTTTTTGTTTCTTCTAATATCTCTCTCTCTCTATATATATATATATATATACGGTAGTGCTAGGGCTACCGAAATCCCTACCGAATTTGCTACAGCAGGCACATTTCACGGTGAGATTCATAACACTTTAGGATGGGATGCGAAACACGAAGAGATGCAAATCACTTTGACCGTTGGATGCTTGAGTGGTAGCAAATTCTGTAGGAATTTGCTGTAACTCAAGCATTACCGATATATATATATATATGTATACAATCAAATTGGGCAGAGATCCCAATTCTTCATTATTATTTTCTATCTATGTACTTTGATTGAGATTTATTGTGAGAGACAGGTTTCTAATTTAAAGTTTCCATTAAATGCACCTCCTCCTATATATGCATGTTAATTAGTAGTACAAAATCTTTTTTGTAAGTTCTAGTAAAACTAACAAAACCCATCTCTCCATTCTTGTTTTTGTATTTCCAATAAAAGTGACTTTTGGATTGGACTTGGAGTACTATCTACCATGGGTACCAAGATCAAAGGCATTTGCAAGAGTTTCAAATACATCTCCCAAATCTTTGGTAATTCTTCTTTCTTTTATTTATAATTAATCTCTCTCTCTCTCTCTCTCTCTCTTTCTTGATGGATTTTTGTATGAAAAAAAATATGAGAAATGGGTTTGATTTTTTTTTTTTTTGCTTTTTCATGTAGTGGTGACAAAGGAGCGTGAGATGGAGATTGGGTACCCTACAGATGTTAAACATGTGGCACATATTGGATGGGATAGCCATTCTACTAATGCACCCAGTTGGGTATGTATATAAATCAATACTATCAACTCAAATTTGATTAATTCAACAAATTACAACATTTTGGTTCCTATAAATTGGTTCATCATCAGTTTTAATCGGTTCTTTTTTTTTATGAATATTGTTGTTCTAATTATCATAAATTTATGGACCAATTCATACAGATGAACGAGTTCAAGACGGCATCAGATTTCTCGGCTACCTCGCTATCGTTAGGCGAAGCCAAGGATCTCAACCGTGTCACTGGTTCTACATGGGGCTCTCAAGGTAAATTTATACATACATATATTTGTTCTAAATTTCTAATTCTTCTCTTCTTAATTAGTACTCATTTTCACATCAAGAACAACAAAATTCAACGGAGGAATTAAAAAATGGCTTAGTTTGGGATTTACATGTCATTTTGAGAAATGAAAAGGGTTTTATGGTAATCTTGAATTATGGGAATTTTTACTTAGTGATAGGGACTTTTTCGTCAATTGAGAAAAGTGCAAGATTCTTTAACCCAACCATGAAGTTTGTCTTCTTCTGACACGGGACAAATCCCTCATAAACCTTTACAGCCTATCATCGTTGTGAAAAAGAGTATTATTTTGGTCTTTTTATGGAGGATCAAAGTATGATATTCCACCTGCCAAAAGACACCACGTGGTCTACCCACTATCTGTACCATCATCAGCCGTTTATTAATGCAAACTTTTGTGAATATTTGTTAATTCAAAATCTACATAATTTTATGTTACACTCACCTTGAAGCAATGGGGATGTTTAGCATATGGAAATTCTACCTTAACCCATGACTTTTACTCGTAAAAATTACATGCAAATGTGGATTTAGAAAAAATAAAAAATGAATCCCTACTCATTCTCAAGCTAACGAAACAAGTTTCATTTTTAACGAATTAATAGTACCATTTCAATGAGAGCACTGCTATTCAACCCTACGAAACAAGTACTTACATGTGTACTTATGCATGTAGCATTATCTCAGCAATTACATTTAAAGTCTTACCTCTGCTCGTTCAAAATGCTGCTACATATTGTGGGTTCAAATTTTGTAGATTTAAATTGTATTTTCCCTTCAGTTTTATTTTCTTCACAAATTAGTAGTAATTAAGCTGCCATGCATGACTAAAACCTACTTAATTAATTAATTTGTGTCTTTTAATCAACAGATTTTGAGCAATCAATGTCAATGGGACATATACAACCAGCTTCTGATATCTTCATGAGAGAATCTCAACCTACAGACCTACCAAAGGCTCCAAAGAAACAGAAACGAAAGAAGAACAAATCAACAACATTATCCTCTCCCAAGTCATCCTCATCCTCAACTTCCCCATCCATCAGATCCTCATCAAGAAATGCAGCTAAATCAAAGTCTTCATTAATGACTACAACCGTATCAGAAATCGATCGAAGGACATCCAACTATCAAGGATTGATATAGATTATTAATCCTGACGATCATCGATCTAACTTGGGTTAAAATTAATTGTTGCAAAAACAATGCCAATCGATCGATCGATAACCATGCGAAGAAAAGGGTATGTGATATCCCTTTTTGTGCTTGGGATGTTCACTGTTAATTAAGTTTAATTACCAACTTTAAGGAAAGTATAAAATGATCGAGGTTGGATAATTAATTTGTGTATAAATCCTAAAAATCAAATTCATTCTACATTTTTTTTTCCTTTTTTTTTCTTTTTTCTCTGACTAGCTAGCTAGTAGTACTGACTACTGAGCTGCAAGTGCATTTGCACGGCCGCTGCAATATGTGCCTGTATTTAAGATGATTAATACATGAAAATGGTGTTGGTGATATATCTACAATACTATATATTTCTTCGACCGGTTTGTGAATTATATAAACAAATGTCATAAAAATCAAGAAATTTTGCTTTCACCGCGATTTAACACACCTATTCTTATAGTACATGTGTTTAAAACATATTTGCGGGTACCACATGAAAATGGTCGAAATGATAACTTTTTATTAATTCTGTTTAAAGTTTTAAAACGAGGACACATGCATCACTCCCCAGCCCTAACACGGGATATTCAAACGAAGACCTCCCTAGATCTATCTCTAGCGGTAATAATACTTGCTCTAAAAGTTCAAGCTGGTAGCTGGAGAGAGCAAGAAACCTCTGTTGGGACTAACAAGGAGTATGCACCCATTCAACAAGGTGGCCTAGTAGATAGGAATGAATGGGAAAAATCATTGTAAATCTAGGTCCTTGCATAGGGGAAGCGTCTCTAATTGGCGTAGAGATAAGGAGCTCTAATTGCGGTCTAGGGCAAAGATAGGGATAGAATACATATATCTGCCTGCCAAAGGCGAGGCAGGGCCAAGGATCAAATTTCCCACCCCTAACTTACATTAAAATGAACCAATAACTGATTTTGGCATGGTGTGCCGACTCAGACTCGGTGGGCGACTTGGACTTAGCGGGCGATTCGGTAGTGATTGAGTTTGAGTTGGACCAATCAAGTCGATTGAGTCATGGTTAAAAGAAAATTGATTTTAAAAATAAAATTTAATAACAAAAACGAGTTAAACCAGTCGAGTCTGGTTAGTTAGGTCTGAGACGACCGAGTTAGGGCCGAATCAGGCAGAATTGGAAAAATATTTTAGAAAAAAAATGTAATAAAAACGAGTTGAACTGGGTCAACTGGCTGAGTCTGATCGAATCGATCAAGTAGGAATTGATCTAAGGCCATGTCAGATAGAATCAAACCAAGACAAGACCAGCTCGCTCGATACAGATCGAGTTCGATTTGAGTCAACAAACTATGGATTTTGGTGAGAATGCTTCCTCGTATCATCTTCAAAAAAAAATTTACATCAGCTTAAAACTTGGGTTATTGAGTAATTCATTTTACCATTGGTTTAATAGTGAAATAACTAGGTGAACCTGGAGCCAGAATAATAGGTTCCGGTTCGGGTTCGAGCCGGGTTTCATGTAGGGGTCCTACTGGCCCTGGGTGTTGAGTCTGTTGACTGTTGACAACCGTTTTGTAAAAGTTCCTCTTTTTCTCGTCGAAGCAGACGGGTGTTCGTAATAACCCTATTTTGTAGTTCTCGCGGGAAATCGGAGCAACAAAGAAGAGAAAAAATGGAGGAGATTCTGGTGGCTGTTCTGTCCATGCTTCTTGTTGTAGCTTTAATCCCACTCTATCTTTGGAAACGTCGTCAAAATTCTCAATCTGATGAAGGACATCAACGCCACGAAGAAGAAGAACATCAGGTGATTAGGGTTTTTTTTTTTTCACAGTCTTGAATTGTCTTGGAACAATCTTTGAATCTCGCTTTTTTATCATAACATCGATTTCATACCTTAAAACACTAAACTCTCTGCTAGCGATTTTGCGCTTTCAATGAATACCACTATGGTTTCTGTCTTTAGGGTTATTTGAGATGTGGTTTTATCTAGTCAAAATTTGTAAAAAAAATATATTAAGATTTAATTGAATAGTTTTCGATTTTCTTTTTGCCTAAATTTACTTAATACGGATCATAGGTTCCACAGAGGGAACATGTAGTTCGCAACACTGGAGCACGTCGGATGCGGCGGAGGCCAGCTGCTTCTGCTGCCAGTACATCTTCCGCTCCGGCCGAAAATTTAGAAGGTAGTGTGTCATTCTTGCCCCATATTTATTGTTTCTGTTTTGAATTAAAGATTTGTATAGTGTCTTACAATCTTCACTGCCTTCAAGTTGATAATCCATTCACATTTTTTGTGGTAGTATTGTTAGTTGGTTACTAAACTAAGTTCAATTTCTTTTTGATCGGTTACTGAAACTGGACTTCAGTAAATGCTGATTGGTGAATTGTTGGGATCTTTAACTACTGTGAGAGGTAGGAAGTGATCAGTGGTGCAATTTGGTTATTTTTGGGAATGACTAAAATATGTTTTTTTTTTCATTTCACATTTTTGTAAATCTTAAACTTCTGTTATAGGGATTAACTTAGCGAATTTCATATTTGAAACCCATGTTGACCAGCTTGCCAAAGCTCCTGATAGTTCAATTGACAACATTTTTCATATGTTATAGATTACTGATTTACTGCAGGTTTCTCCTTCCAGATTTCTACTTTCTAGCCGTGAAACAAAATAAGATATATTTTATTCTACAAGAGAGGGGTTCCTCACCTCACATTTTGGGGCCCCACATGGAGATGATCTAGGGCTAATGTCAGGTGAGGATGTTCACCTCACCATGCAGATCATCATAGCTGAAAATCAGCCTGTTCAAAACTTCTAACCCCTCAAAAGTTTATTGAAAATCAGGAGTCCAAAAAAAAACTCCAAATTCTAAAATGTGCCAAATTTCTGAAGGCTGATTTGAGGGGGTTAGAAGTTTTAGAACGAGCTGATTTTCGGATATGATGCTTTACATAGTTAGGTAAACATCCAAACCTAAAATTAGCCCCTAACTCATCTCCATGTGGGCCCCACAAAATGTGGGGCTTCAATGGGGTTGAATAAGGCGAGGCTAAGTAACCCCTCTCATTTTACAATTCAACAATAATTATTTTTGGAAAAAAAATTACATAGACGCATGTAGTTTTCATGTTCGACTACTTGTATCTTTTATGATCTTGTTGTAAGTAATGAAGGTTTCTAGCCCTATATAGTCAGTTTTTTACAGATATTCTTTTTAACAGGGTTCTTCTTACAGATTTATACTTGCAACTTTGCAAGCAACTAGAATCTCATAAGTGCACAAAATCGTGAAACAAAAAAAAAAAAAAAAAAAAAAAAAATTTAATTAATTTGAAAAAACATTAATAGACGTGAAGTTTTTGTGTCCCATTACTTGTATCTTTTATCCAAGTTTTAAAGGTTTCTTGCCCATATAATCAGTTTTCTTCAGATAGTCTGGTTTAGTTGGGAGTTTAATGCTAGTAATATGGAAGATGCAGCCGTACAGGAGAGGATGTTGCACTCAAACTCAGTGTTGGATTGTGGCTACATAAGGGTTTTTTTATTTGCAGATTCCACATGAACTACAGAAACATCCTTAAAGTGGATGTGTCCAACACAGTTTTAGTACTAGCTTTCGTCAGCATCCATGGCACCCACTATCACAGCACTCTGTTAGGATTTTGAGAAATTTTCATGAATGAAATAACTCCTAAGAGTTGTTGGATACAGAGATTGTTGATGGAAGTGATGAGGATGTTGGTGAGGATGACTACTATGTTGCTAAAGCATCAAAGAAAAAGGAGAAGAAACGACAAGAACGAGATGCACAACGGCAGGTATAAACCATACTCTCTCTCTCTCTCTCTCTCTCTCTCTCCAACAACATTTTTTGTTTTTAACTACAGTAGTGAAGGACTAAGAAAACATCTTTTGAAAGTATTGAACTGTGTCTCTAAAGCTTTTATATTTTTTGGGAAAATATGTGAGATTTTCAAGAAAGGTTTTATAAATCTTGAACTTTCATTGTAGTTCCATTCTTTTTTTTCTTTTCATTTTCTTTTCCGTTGCCCGGACTTGTATGCATCTTGCCTTTCTTGACATCTGAAGTTTTCTCATACCGAAAAATAAAATCCAGGCAAAAGTTAAACAAATTCAAGTATTTAGTCATATTTTAATATCCTTCAGTTCTGAATGATGTTGATTTATTCTGTTCAAAGGCTGATGAAGCAGCACGTGAATCAAGGCAAACAAAACAAGATCGCTATGCAGAAATGCGAAGGAGGAAGGATGAAGAGCGTGAAGAACAGGAGCGTTTACTGGTAAACTGATTGCCTTTAACACCTATTGTTTTTTCAGATTTAATATATGGTTTTCTTATTAAAGCAATTGCCATTGTTTCTTTTAGGAAGAAGAAGCGAAGGCTCGGAAGGCTAAGGAAGAGGAAGCTGCTGCTTTAGAGTTTGAAAAGTGGAAAGGGGCGTTTTCTGTTGATGCTGAAGGTACAACTGAGAGTGAAATGCAAGATGGGAGCCAGGGTTTACTTTTCGATTTTGTGGAATACATTAAGGTATTTTTCCAGCCTAGTTCTACTTTAGAGGTCTGATTTATATCTTCCTTCCCTCAATAACAAAAACACTCCATTTTGCTGTGATAAAGCTTTCCATGTGCATTTGACATGTTCGACACTCACTATCAAGAAAAATCATATTTTATCAATTTTCTTTTCTCGACACAATTTAATATCAACCTAATCAACTCAATAAACTGGACAGTCGTTTCATTGTATATTGGGTTTTGCTAATCATAGTTACTTACACCTCAGATGATGGGTAAATGAGAAACAAAGTTCAAGATGTATGAATGATAGCAATGACACAATCAAGTGAATAAACAGAAGTTCTATTGCTAACTGTTTTGATATGACACTGCAGAAACACAAGTGCGTCCCATTAGAAGATCTTGCTGCAGAGTTCAAGCTAAGGACTCAGGTATTCCTTGTATACATAGTCTCTGTTACTTTGTCCGGTAGAAGCACCAATGCATCAGTTAATTGTTAAGGGAAAAATTCAGGAAAGGCAAAAAATGCCCTAGTTGTTCTAGAAATGCGCCTATGAGGTCTGAAAGATACCCAGTTTTTTCCCTACACTGAAAAAAGAAGATAGACCTAGTTTTTCTGTAATCCTCCAATCACATAACTCACGTAGAACAAAGAAACAAAAAAAATTTACTCTCCGTGGCTCTGTATCATCTGTTTGGATACAAGTGTTCTGCACACAATCAAATTGATGGAGCACCTCTTAGGTCTGCAGGTATAAAATGGCACTGTATAGACAGAACAATCCAACCATCTAATACCTCATGCCAATGTTGGATACCCAACAAGGTTTCCATGTCCATGTTAATAGGAGGTCCATGATCCATTCTGAGTTGTTAACCACTGTATATTCTTCTTTGGATCTGCGACTTATTTCATCCAGATGACATTGTGAAATTCCGGTACCTCAGCGAAGGACCCCTCGGAAATTAGTATTGCTTTTCTTTTCCTTCCCTTATGTTAAATTATTCTTCCTGTGTCAAATAAATTCATCATTACTAAGATCCCTTAAGTTGGCATTTTCTTTTAGTTTTGGCCTAGACTGCCTAGTAGGCATGTTAAATGGAAAATGCAACACATATGATCCATTAATTTATAACTGCAGTTGTCAATTCTTTAACTTTTATTTTTTAAATTACCAACTGAAGATACGGAACTATTGGTCTTTAATTGTTAATCCCTAATCATGAGAACAACCTCTGATTAATGCAGGATTGTATCAATCGGATTACCTCGCTGGAAAGTATGGGTATGTTCTGTTTGCATCTTTTTCTACCACCACTGATTTAATTGTCTTATATAACTTGATCACTCTTCTATGCATATTTTGTTTTATGAATCTGCTGAAGGTACTATGTATCTCTGATTCTGTTGTGATAATGTATGTATTAGGGCGACTATCTGGGGTTATGGATGATAGAGGGAAATACATATACATAGCAGAGGAGGAAATGAAAGCGGTTGCTGACTACATCAGGCGCCAGGGGAGGGTTAGCATTTCACATTTAGCCAGTAAGTCTAACCAGTTCATTGATTTGGAGCCCAAAGCACTGTTTGTCCAAGAAGAAATCAATAGCTCAGAGGGGATTACTGTTGCTTAACTCTGTGACTAATACTTATAACATTGTTAACCCCATCTAAAACATAATAGAAAATTTTGTTGTTCTTTGCTTTGCCTTGTATTATGATGGTTATTGTTATTAGAAAAACAAAATATGCCAAACACACTTTTATCGTAACCACTAGCCCTTGTGGTCGTCCCACGTTACCACATAAATCCCGATATAGAGAAACCTGTTTGAACTTGCTGTTACATAACAGTTAACTTCAAGAAAATGGTGAGATTGTTGCCAGAGCTTTGTTAGTTGGCTATGTTAAATTGTGTTACCCCAAATGGTAAAGATTTAAATATGGTTATGGCTCTCAATATATTAACTTAAAGATGAGTAAAACAAGAAAAATTTGAGGGGGCTGATATTAGGACATTCAATGTGGATGGAGGGATGCTTGGTTAAAGGGCTCCCCCAAAATGTTAAAAATGGTTAGGGGGAAGATTCATTTTACTTGGGGAAGGGTTCTTATTTTTTTTAAACCCCACAAAAATAACCCACCCCACCCCTACCACCATCACCATCGTCATTATCATCACCATCACATCACTATCCCACTGCCACTAACACCACCACCCACTGCACCACCAACACCACCTCCACCAAATCTCTCTCTCTCTAAACAGTAGATCAGAAAAATCTACCCTTGTTTGGATTTTTTTTCGACCATTAGTGATAAAAAATGACGATCGAGATCAACTGAAATTTTCGACCATCACTGATGGAAGTCATGATTTCGTCTATCACTGATTGCCTTCGACCACCAATGGTCAATTTGTAAACGACTAAACAGTCCTTTTTCCCATGTGTTACTACAGTTTGGTCCCAGCTATCTTTTTTTTGTCTAAAACATCTTTTGGTAACTTCTTTTTTACTGTTTAGTCCTTTTTTTAATAAATAACAACCATTTAGTCTTTTGTTGAGACTCATGTGGGTATTTTACTTGTGTGTATTACCATTTTTACCCTTTTTTCTTTATTTTTAAAAGTGAACAGCTGTAGTGAGAAAAGGTTTGTTATTTTTTNGCCCCTAACAAATATTGAATCTTTCCATTTGAGCATAAAACCTAAAAAATGAGCATCCCCTCCAATATTTTATGTCCTAATATCACCCCAAAATTTAATGAACGAATTAAAAAGTGACTATTTGCAATGTCGTAATTGTTTTTTTTTTTTTTTTTTTTCTTGTTTGGTTTGGCAATGTGAGTTGAGGTTGACACCTATGCTGGATGGAACCGGCTCTAGGAGTGAACCGCGATGTAAAGGGCCTTCTACTTAGTCCACTGAGGTCATTCGATCAAATAACCTCCAGTCTGCGACCATCTCTCCGGAGAGGTGCAACAAGACCACTAACAAGAAGGGATTATTCAAAGTAATTAAAATATAAGAAGGATTTATTAGAACAGTAGTGGCAGAATATGATTTTAGCCCAGGTAACAAATGTAGAAGAGGACGTAATCTGCCAGCAAAAATATGCAAATCCTGGCAGCAGCTATGTCCCTTCAAGAGATTTGTAAAATAGATGGTTCCTAAAGCTTAAAATTTCAACTATCTGATTTTGTGTGAAGGTGATTTTCTCGTCATGTAGTTCATCCTCACAAAAAAGAAAATCAAATGGTTTCAAAAAATTTAATTCCCATAAAAAATTGGTTGAAATTTAAAAATAAAATAGATGGTTCTAAAACCTTAAAATTTCAACTATCTAATTACCAAGTTGTAGAATGCGCTGATCTTTTCTCAAGATGATCTACATGGTGATAAGAGCATCCTCCAAAAATAAAAATAAAAAATCTATCGTGTGGGCCACACAGGCCAGTCTAGCCAAGATATAAACGGATCCTGACTCATCTATGAATTTTCCCCATCGCCATGGTAGCACATCTCAAACCTTTAAAAAAAGAAGAAAAAAAGAAGAGAAGAGCAAGCTGGAAGAAAAAAATGAACAGAGCTTTCTCTGTATTTCTTTCAATCATGAATCAACCATTACAAACAACAACAAATGGTAAATAATATTAATGATAAGAATACAACTTACTTACACCACGAGTTTTGGATGTACAACATCGAACGAGGATGAATTTCACATACAAATGCTTACGCTGAAAATATATTTGGTCAAGGGAGAACATCACTCTGTAAGCTTCCTCTAAGCTGAACTTTATATGGAGGTAACTGATTATTCTTTGTCCAGCACATGCTGTTAGCATCAGACCTCCCATTATTTTGTTTTGAGGAAAAAATTGATACGTATATTCTGACAGTTTGCTTTTTTATGATCACAATTCTGACAGTTTGCTTGAATTCAAGGTTTATTCTTGGCCTGCAGTAAAACCATTATGTAAAACAGTCAGCATTTGAGTTCTTTAACGACAAATATAAAATAACAGAGGGTGGGAGGGACATTTCAGCTGCCATGACTGCGTGACTTCGAATCTCTTGAATATGCACATTCAATTCACAAGTTATAGTGCTACTTGTCACCTTTTTAACTTAGTTGAGGGAAAGTGGAGAACTTTTGTAGGACGCTGCACTGTAATATTATAGGAACAATTTCATAAAGAGCAAAATGGGCTGATTCCTCACCTTTCTTAGGTACTTCTTATGAAGCTTCATTGCCCCGCTGCAAGCTTTTTTGGCATCTATATTTCCAGTTATGTCGTTCAATATCTGAAAGAAAAAACCAAGGGATGAGAGGTAAAAGATAGGAAGCAAGAGAAGTATGCAAATGTTTGCCAAAAGTAAATTTGTCAAACTACAGGATTTCCCAGCTAAAAGAACGTTTACGCTTTTGCACTATTATTAAACAAAAAATAAACTCGTTATAAATTCGAGGTTGTAAAAATTATGAGATTCAGTGTTTGGTGATTTCTCAGGGAAAAAATAATGTTTTGACATAAAAGAAGTCTGGACTCTGTATATTGCTTTCACTAAAGCAAAGATTGCCTTAATATTTGCATATATGTGCCTTTGTCCATTAAATGGACTTTTCCCTCCTAGATGCTATGCTTTAAGAAATTACGGGTAAACTAAAGACTGGTAAAGAGAAGAGAGTATACTTCTGAAGCATTACAGTTTAAACAACATGGTGCTTACCTTAACAACATCATCCAAGCCTCTTGCTTCTGTCAATAGTTTCGAACTTTTTTCCTTCAGGACGCTAGCAACCAGAAAAACCGAAATAGGTACTGGACCTTCTTCTCCCTCCTTTACTCCACTCTTCATATTTTCCCTCTCAAACTTCCCAAACTGGCGTGAAGACTTCGGTTTTACTTTAGATCCGTCATTCTTTCCTATAGATTCAGGTTCTTCATACAGGAGGAACAGGTCAGGATCATACTCCAAGGCCCACATCATCTATTCAAGTTCAAACACCATATGTTAAGACTCTATCACAGTTTTATCAGGCTCCGGAAAGAGATAAGGCGCATCATAACTACATTCGCGAAAAACGAGGAAATGTGGGTTGACTATCACGAGTGTATACAAATTTGAGCAGTCTTACAAGTTGAAAATCAACCTGGGCAAACTTTTAGAAGATTGGAGTTTGGACTTGCCAAAGTTGACTTGGATGAATTCCATGTCTTTCCTGAATGTATATGAGTTTTTTGTTAATCAGCTAATACTTGAACATTTTTTTCATTTTTTATTCCTTTAAGTTCATTTGTAATATCAAAAATAAGTTATTTGACTAAAAAATAATTTGGGGATAAAAGGAGAGGACAAGAAAAATGTAGAGGTTGTTGAATTATACCTCCCAAAGGTACAATGAATCACCAAATGAGAACTCTCGACGGAATAAGACCATAAGCATACGAAATGCAAAAAGATAGTCACCTCCACCTAGCGTCTCTGTGCTCCAAGGTCATAATCCATATTTTAGTTAGTTTTTTAATTTAAGCAAGGAACTACACAAAGAAACATGAATGTAAAATAAGAAGTCCATGATCCCTTATCTTAAGAATGTAATGGAAAATATAGGAAAACCCTGTTTCAAGCATCAGATAATATCACAAGGTAGCAGTTGTTTATTTGAAAATTTCAATATTGTGAAGATTTGCCTCAAGGTAAGCATAATATTAGTTGTGAAAATAAAACACACGCGTCTTAAACTCATAGCCTAACTGCTGTAGGATTATGCTCTGAAGGCCTAAGGCTGCAAGAGTTACACTTGATGCCCAAAATGGTTTTTCACTTCCCACCACAAACATTATATGATTGCTTTCATGGAATTTCATTAAAACTTTTCATAGAAAATGTTGATGGAGCAGTCCTTTTCCTAGGTATAGACTTCTAAGGATTCCATTTAGTAAGTTTCCCTTGTCAAACATAATACTTTTCATAGCTTCATTTCCATTCCCAAGCCCAGAAGAACTAGGTTAGGTCATGTAGGCAAATGTTCTCTTGTCCCATGTGAAAAAAAAAAAAAAAAAAAAGATAACTATAACAGAGCACTTCTTGGAAGCAATGTGGTATTTGAAACACACGTGTCAAGAGAAACTAGCTCTGAATGAATGGATTGTGAACCAAAATTCTATGCCAACCCTGTCATGATTGGGTCAAGGGTTGATAGTGATGATAATGGTCCAAGGGAAAAACTAGAGAATAATGCTCGAGTCAGAAATCACATCCCAAAATTCTGGGCAGCCACAGCTTGGCAATAGCTGGTGCATACAATCTAGGTGCTAGAAGTAATCATGAATAAATAGTGGAGTTCATCGAAAGATGCTGGAAATCTGAAACTCATCAAAGCTGGTGAACCATGTATAAAATGCAGGACTAACTCAACATAAAAGAGTCAGAGATGTGAACGGTACCTAAATGTTGATGAAGCTTTGGATCAAGAAGTTGAATAACCGATGCCAGATTACTAAGTTGTGTCTCCACACCGACAGAGCTATCCGTGCATCTGAAGTTGCCTCTCTTGAAACGTTCAAAATAAAGATATTGTAAGCAACTTGAGATTTATTCAAGAAAAGGAAAGAGAAAATAAAACAAGCAAAGAGGCACCATTAGAACATGAAATGCATGCTCAAATAAAGAAAACTAATAATGGCACAAACTACTTTTCAGTTCTCATATTGACTTGAATATGAAGCGGTACACAGAGAAGTGGAAATTTAAGTGTATAAACACTAGACAGGTGCACATGATGCTCAAACAATGGATTGTCCATAAGAATTTTAAAATTATGTTTGTATGCAATTTGTTAAAATAAGACAAATTTATTTTTATTTTTATGTTGTTTTTTCACGATAAGAAAACCACCAAGTACTAGATAGATTTACAAGAGATTGACTTTTTGGAAACATTTATAGACAGATTTACAAGAGGCTAGAATTTGCCATGTCCCCTCAGCTACACTTATTATGGGGATCATCTTTACAAACATCAGCCCATCTTGGTTGTGTGCAACGTTCCAACTTGTACTTCTAGTAGGTTAGGAGTTTCAAAATGTGCTTGTATTTTGTAAAGATGATCTCCATGATAAGCAGACTTCCTCACCAAGAATGTGCCCTTGGATCATTTCCATGCGGACCTAGAAGCATTGCTATTTAGAGTGTAAAAAAGTATGTGTCAGTGGATACCAAACCCCAAAGTGTAAATTATTAGTTATTCCATAATAACAACTAAGTGCTGGTGGTCGGAGCGTGGGCAACTCAGGCCGATGGTGGTAGAGGAGAGGCTCGGAACCATTTCCTGGCTCATACTATATTCTATGGTCGGTTTGAACCAAAAGCAAATCCACATAAAAGAAATTTGATTTTACAAGGGGTTGTTCCCCAATTCGACAAGTTGTATTCGTTTTCATACCTCCTGTCCCCTTCTCTAATAATAGGCTGATCTTGTATCTGCTTCCAGGCCTTCCCTTCACCTAATCAACTACACCTTCTTGGGTTCGTTCCCTCAAACCTAATTTTCTCCAGTCCCAAGATATAGGCCATTAAGCCCATTTAGGGAGGGATAACATCACTTTATTGTAATATCATCATATGTTGCAATGAATACCAACCCAACTCAATAATAAAAAGAAAAATTTTGGATTAGTATCACCAGAAAGGGATAAAGTTGAAGGGGGTTTGTACACATCTCGTCAACTTGATAAAGGCGTGAGGTCATAGCCTACATTGCAATCAGCGAAGTCATAAAACATTGCAGTGAAATACTTGGAGCATTTAGATAGACGAAGTTATAACTTACAAGTCCATGAAACATTAACTAAATTTATCGGATGGTAGCCTGCATGGAAGCCTTGATGCCATGGCTCCACTTACATAATGAGGAAGAAATTTTTTTCCTTTCTGGTTTTTTGAAGATATAAGCATATAGACATATTAACTTGTTTACAAACAACACAATGGGGCCAACGCAAAAAGGTGCTACAATATATTAATTGAGAAAAAAGCAAGCAGTAAATGAAAAAATAGAAAGAAAAATCCAGATATGTCCATCTCCAAAAGTATAGGAGACACCTAAAGATTCTACAGCACAAATATTCAGAAACTCAATCCTGCTAAAGAACTATGAAGAGGCTATATAGATTTAATGATTGGGTTAACAAAGCTCTGAATGAGAAAACATGTACCAATTTGCGCATCAAGCGTTCAAAGCACCAGAATGCATCTGCTTCATCTTCAAGAAGCATAATCATGGGGGAGCAGAGATCACTCATTCCTGCTCAGAAATTTTCAATATCTTATGCAGTTAAGCACTTCATGGAAAATAGTGAACAAAGATATCATTATTTGACTAAGAAGAAAAAAGGCAAGATTATTTGGATCTTGGACATAGATTGTCATTCAGTTAAAAGAACATGAATCAGGCCAAAGTGAATAGTAGGGGACATCTATAGGCAAAAGAACACCCAAGTATTTCAAATAGAACTTTTCTGTTCGATGAGCTTCAGAGCAATTGGGCAAGAAGGGGGAAGAGTAAACCTTTGACTTCCATTTCTGCTCTACTACAATGAACCCATGAGATATATAATATTGTTATTTGAATGATAACATTGAAACTTGAAGTTGTGTGCATACATGCTATATGTACATGTCTTTCACAAAAAATAAATCAAAAAATAAAATAAAAATAAGAGCCTAGATTTATAAGATTAATAAAATTCCATTCAATTGGTTTCATAAAATTGTTATTATTATTATTACCTATTCTAATGGTTAAGCGGGGATCCAACCCATGATCTTGTAGTTACTTGTAGAATGTCTAGCAGAGGCTTATCAAAGAAAAATGTCTAGAAGATTAGTTAAAGGTTCGAGTGCAATTCAGGATCCATCGTCAGCTATAAAGAGAGTTACAGATTTTGACTACTCACCTTGACAGTAGCCAACATCCTTATCTATCCAGGCATAAACTGCAAGAATATCCCAAAGCTTTGATAGATTTTCTTGCTTCTCATAAAACACTAGTGTCCTGTCAGTGCGAACCACATCGAGACCTACCATAAATATCAATCCATTCGTAAAAGGTTACAACTATTACAGAAAATTACTTCAGTTGAATCCTAATAAGCTGTTACAACTTGATAATAAAACCTTTCAAATTCACTAATAAGATAAAAGTTTGCAATATCTTCACCAGAAGTTGTTTTGTTTCACAAAATAAGAAGAAATACATCATTCAGAAAAAGACTAATAACCCACTTAAGCTTTAGATAAAGATAGTCGCATAGTTCTGGAGTGGGGGATAAACCATTAGGGAGTTGAACATTTCTAGATTAAATGTAGTCACTCATGAGCAGCATGACGATTTCATACTAAGATTCTCAGGTCCACTACTCAAACAGCACACATGAAAGCATTAAAGGCACAACCATCATTGCAAAGCTTTTAATCAGATTAAAATTTCAAAGTCAAAAAGCAATTAAAACAGACAGCCAAATCGCCTTTCGACAGCAACCTAATCAAAAGTTGACCCATTTTTCCAGACAAGAAACCTCACAGTAGATTACCAACTGGGAGAACTTTTCAAAATGTGAAGCATTCGAGATGAAATCAAGAGAAACTGCACCTTGCTAACAAGGTAATTATCAGTTTATCACAAGCATAAATAGAAATGCCATACTTGTCCATCATCAAGCCTTATCCAAATTATTTGGGGTCGGCTGAAAGGTTCATGTTTCTCCTTTATACAAGGTTTTGCTTTTTAGTTTGATTGCTATCTGTTTGTCCCATAGCAAACCGGAGGCATATTTCCACTTCAAACACCCAGCTTTAATTCTATCCCTAGCATCATCTCAATCTCTCTGCATCCCTTTTAAATAGATAATCTCTTCATCCTTATGGAATCCCATAGTAGTTATCGATCACAGAAATTTGTTTGAGCATTATAAGGAAATAGTTTTGATGTATGGGGGCCTAAATATTTTGCGTCTATGGAGAAGTATTGATCCAAATGGGGTAAAAGGATGAAACTTTCTTAATCTAGAACAAAAGAATTTCTGTCTCTATTTTCTTTCTTTTTTTCTATCAGGCTGAAATTATCAAAATACCATATATTTGCACGTTTCTTAGAAAACATACCAGTTAGGACATAGAGAGGCAGGCCTTTTCTGCAAAAAAATTCCTATTTTGGACAACACAGTTTTGTAAAATCCAAAAATTCTTTAGTATTTACAACTTTTAATGTTTTCGGAATAAAGCTATTGTGTAATGAATGCAATCAGTAAAAAGTCAAGCTTTGATCACATCACACTGATAAATGCGTCCTTTTTTTCTATGTATAGTAGATATAAAAGCCTTCTAGCATATGGCATTAACTATGCCCTCATTTCATGCTCGGGCATGATAAAACAAGTAATGGATGAGAAGTGGTCCTACCACCAGTTTATGCACATGTATGCTTATAGTCATTCTATTAACGTGATACTCTACCTTCCCAACAAATGCAGTACTTTTACTGCAGTTCAACTATCTTTCGTGTAAAACTAGCTCCATATAACCAAGATATATAATAGGGCATGCCATTTTATGAACCTTAACAACATTAAAATAGTAATGAAAATGGGATGATAATACCGTAATACCCAATCAGGCTATAAAGTTGTACTTGACAATAGTTATACTACTATCATGTGTATACAGATGGGCAGACCCAAAGATTCAAGTTCAACGAACAAATGCATGCCAAGCATTGAAGATGAAGCAGAACGAAGTATCAAGAAGGCATCAATAAAACTGTAAGATTTATTCTCCTTATATAATATAAGCAAATGAAAATCAAATTTTGATTTGATAATTGAAAAATAGACCTACCTATCTGATGTAGGGTAAGCTTCCACTGAATTACTTTCTTATCCAGAACTTTTGTGCAGTTGTCCTCTCTTTGTGATAAACTAGGATTGTTTGATGCATTACCATGTGATTCAGTACCATTTTTTTGTTGAGTTGATTCCAGTCCTTTTTCTGGATTTGCTTCCAAAATATTTAAAGGATCTTGAATAGGCTCTCCATCTTCAGTAATTAAGGGTGCCGTGATAATCCTACCGCTGCCAACGACAGAATCCATCTGCCTGCACACTTCTTTCCATGTAGCATATTGCACCCTGAAGTTGCATGTATAGATAAATGGTTAATGTTCTAGTGCTTTGGTCATTTATTTCTTTCTTAAACAAAATCTGCTAATTAGAACTTATAACTTAGCTGCAAGTTATGTGTCAAATTCTATAAGAAAGCACAACTCTGTGCATGATTGAGGATTTTGGTTTTGATGGTACACAGGCACATTAAGATCAACTATAAACAGCTCCCAGGTTAGGACCTTTGATGGATTCGCAGTCGATGATGGAGTGGGATTCATAAGAAGGTCTTCAAATGTATCATGTGGAATTACAAAAAGGTTGATAGAAGTAAAGGAATGCCTCTGTTGCCTGACTTTTTTAAAAGTAAAGCAAAACTTCAATCCCATTGTTCTTCCATAATGAATTCCCAGATTTCCATTGCTTTAGTGCTTTAAACTGATAGATTTCTTAGTTTTCTTTCTTTCTTTATCATGTAAAAAGAAATCGATTAGTTTAAGCAGTACAACAATAGAAGAGAGATGAAGATTGCCAATGGGAGAGGTAATCATGATCTTTATAACGAATGTAGTTTCACTTGGCTAAAGCAAGTGAAGAAGCAGAGTAAGAGTTTGCTGCAAAAAGTGGAGCATTGGGCCATCCATTGGAAGGGCCAGTCATCTGTGAGCAATGATTAAACCCAGAAGATGAGTGCATTGGTTGGTTTCTAGAAGCAAGTTAAACCAAACATCGAATGCATCTGGACCCAAGGGTTGTACAAGCTATCACGTCATGTGCTACACCCATATCATACACAACAAATTCAAGATGAAGTTTAAAGTTCATAAAAACTTAGTGACGTTGGGGGAAGAGGGGGTGAATTACCTTCGACGTTGTCGTATCTCCTCTCGGTCATCAAAGGTGCTCCTAGGATCGTAGCAACCAAGTAGGAACTCCCAAACTTCTCCTCTAATTGATGGATGGATACCCTATTTCACCAAAATTTGCCGTATTAACACCCAAAAATTAATACACATGTTTTGAACTGATAGCCAATATCATGTAATTAGTAAGGTAGGACCCAGTCTGTTCTTCAAAAATGGCAATGCTAGCCCATAACTGGGTTTTCATTTATTTATTTATTGTGATTTGTTTTGAGAAGACTGAGACTTCATGTATTTCCATCCTGAAGTTTATAAAGCAGCTGGTGAAGGAAGATGTAATTTATACCAGTAGACATGGCCATACCTATGTACAGCAACATAAAACTATAACATTATAGTGCCAAAACTTGCAAGTAATGGTGAGGTCATTTTTGTAGAACTTCCAAAATCACCCTTCATATAAGTTGTCTCATAAGCAATGAAGCAAATAGGTGCGTGTAACAAAAATTTTAAAACGTTTTTCTACTAATGGGTATGTTCAGCTTTGGAATCTATTCTTACATTAGTAGCATTATTTAAAGTCAAATTACTCTAACGCTTCTCTTCAAAAACAAATAAAGAAATAAAGAGAAAAGAAACTCTGCACACTAAATAAGCAATAACTGACGCGCCGCTTACTAGTGAATTAGGAGAGGAATTAAATAAAGAAAATGCCTGTATTTGAGTGAACAGAGATGATTGCTTCACTAAAGAAAGTTTCATAAAAAAAGACAAGAAATGGGAACTATAGAGTTGAGTTTACAAATTGAAGTGAAGTATAATCTCTAGGTTGGTTCTTTAATTATATGTTAAAGGCCTAAGCTTTGATTTTTTTTTTTTTTTTTTAAATGGTTGAAGATTATTGATAAAATCCCCAAGGCTAAGAACACAAAGAATATGAAGAAACAAGAAGATACAACAAGGGTACTGGCCAGCCTGGCCATCACCCACCCCTCTAGCTATTACATCTCCTGCTACTCACTGAAGCAAAGAATCCAAAAAAGAAAAAATAAATCCTAAAATCGAATTCTGGAGAAAAGCTCATTCTGGCTAGCCCACAGATAAATGTATGGATCAAGCTTTGATGAATAATAGATAGATTTAAAACTGAATTCATAGGGATTTTGGTCCAGGTGGAGTAAAAAAGCTCAACTGGCCTAGAAATACAAAAGAATGATCCAGAAATGTCAATTCCTTAAATTGCTACAAGTATAGAAACAAAACTATGAAGAATCTTAATATGCTCTGTGACCTATGCAACACTTTCCCCCAGAAAATTGACAATAAATGATGTCCTTACCCCGCGATGGATTCGGCTAAGTGTTTTGGCTATATCCAGATGACCCTCAGGACTAAATGCAGCCCGCCAACGCCTTTCACTCAGAGTTTTTCCAGCCTGCATGAACAGATTAAAAAAAAATGTATAAAATCTAAAGAAATTGAATTACTGGGATAAGGACTCCACAATTCCTATAAATATTTTCAGTTAAATTTTACTCAAACTAAAACATTATACACTGGCTTAAAGGGGGGTTCTCTTTTGGATTGCATTGAACAATTAAGAAATAACAATTTCATAGAAAGCATAGTAATAGTGAGGATGCTAAGATGAATGGATGGTGAGACTATATCAGATATTTTTAAAGTCGAGAAATTTTGGAACAACCCTAATAGGAGATGATAAAATAAGGGAAATTTCAGTTAGGCTGGCACCGAATATAGAACAAAGCCATGTTACCCAAACCGAACGACGGTAAAAAAGGAATATACTAGATAATAAATTGCACTTATAGCTTTCGAAGGTTAATTAGATTATATGTCCTCAGCTATTGTTTCCAAATACAATCTAGAAAGAGTTGTTAATATTCTAACATTTGAAGCATCTCCTAAAGAAAATAAAGAAAACTCCAATCGAGATTAGGTTAATACAATCTAGAAAGAGTTATCATGCATGGACATAGCTGAATCACAATGGCATTAAATTTGTATTGGCCCTGATTCTAAATTGTTCAATACATATTTTGCTATATTTTCTATAGAATCTTTATTATAAGCAACTAGTGGAAATGCATTTGACGTTACAGGAGCTGATTCTCATTTCAATTACATTTTACATGAAATGGTCATTTGGCAACAAAAACAAAAAAAAGCAATTAAGTGCAGAATTGATTAAACAACATCGAAAATAGAAGAACTAATTAATTCAATAAACAACCACAAATTTAATTCAATACATTTTCATGAAAATTCAAATAAAAAAATAAAAAATCGAACCTTGATCTTGAACTTCGTCTTGGGAACATCATCGGCACATTCTGGCCGAATTTGATAGAAATAATCCGTTGGAGCTCCAGGATCCTTCCACATTCCGAATCAAATACGCCTCTCAGATAAACAAAAAAAAAAATCTAATCCGTAACCTAATCCGCAAGGAGATTACAAAAATTATGTATCTTTAAACAATTTTTTTTTATTGATTGAAGAACAAAGAATAAAAAATAAAAACTCAAAAAAACCAGCACACACGATCTGGATCCCCTTAAAAAAAAACTAGAGATGAATCAAAATGAATAACAGAGTTTGGAGATCAAAAGGGGATCCAGATCGGATGCTGGTATAATGAATGAGTATCTGATCGACAAACTTTCTCGGCGATACACTCTCTCTTTCTCTCTCTTTCTCTCTCTTCTTTCTCTCTCTAGAATTTCTTTTTTTATTTCTATTTCTTCTTCTTCTTCGTTGTTGTCCCCATGACCTTCTCAAACTTCACGACATGAAAACGGCCCGTTAAAATTGTTTGTTTAAAAGAGAATAACTATAATATAATACTGAGTTATTCATCAAAATTCGATGTTTACATCATTTTCTTTTTCCACGTACCAACCAAACGGACATTTTGAGAGGGTCAAAAATCAACCTTTTTGTGGCAGATTTCGGACGTCGTCAAAGTCAAACTCAGCATCCAAGTCAGCATTACGAAAGCCTTTTGTATCCAGCCACGTGGCATATTGATTTAACACAATTGACCAGTACTATTTTGCTCACCAACTTGCTAGAGGGGTGGGTGAGCAAAACAACTAGGAACATTCAAGTCATGAAATACTTTACAACCACTTCTTATAGTGGTTGGAAGTATAAGATTTCTTAGTGTAAATTCTTAGCTTATCGAATTCGAGAAGGAAAACGATTTTTGTACAGATTAAATGTCAGAATTAGTACTGGAAATTGATGTAGCAGGTGAGATTCCCTCCCAAAAGTAGTTAAGGACTTTTCAAATTGATATAACAATAGGATCGACCATGTCAACTATACTTTTGACACTAATTCGAAAAAGGGCTTCGTCAAAGAAAAAAAATTCCACAAAGGGATTCTTCGTTTTTCTTTAAAATAGCAATAAAAAAAATTAAATATTACAAGTGAGTGATAAAATGGCACCTAGCCATAACCATTATTTTTCTCGGTGGTTTCCCCAATGCCCATCTAAGAAGCATGGACATAGATATGGGACATAGGCACAAAAAAACACGGCACATAATTATACATAGTTAAATAATATATATTCATATCAATAAGTTATTTCATACATGAATAAATTAGTTAAAAAACTCTAGAAAATTCCTCGCATAAAGGAATTTTCAAGAAGAGGGAAAAGCAGAAAACATGTATGAACAATGTTTCGATCCACTTTTAGAACATATTTGCAAACAAAAATTACATGGGACATATATCTAATGTGTTCATCGTATGTCTGTTATGGACACGAGTGTCTAAGTGTCTGACATGTGTTCGACACAAAAACCAATATTGTGAAGTCGTTTGAATGATGGAATAATTTTTTTGAAGTATGTAGAGTTGGAATTCACAAGAAAATTCATCCAATGCAATATGTATGTAGGCTGTACCGATAGGACGGATCATTTGTGTTGTAGTAATGGTGAATGTTATGTTTTGAAGAAGCTGCACCACTCCATATTCTTACACTCTCCTTACACAAAATATGTGGCCCCCAAGAAATGAGTCAAGGGGTTAGTTTAATGTGAAGATGATGTCCTCATTATAGACATCACTCTTACAAAACTTCATCCTTTCAAAAGTTTCAATCCAGTCAGAATTGAAATTTTAAGCTTCTAAACTATTCATTTTACAATTAATTTTTTACCAATTTTTGACATTGTTGGTGTTATCAGGTGATTAGTAAATGGCTAAGGAGGAACAAGTTAAAGGATCTAAGAAAAAGAGGAAAATGGCTAAGGGGATTCCAAAATCATGTGAAATTGACCAATTAAATATTATTTTTTTTAATAAAAAAAAAATAGAACTTAGAAGAGACAATGCTCTAAGTTCTAAAATCTCCGAACAAAAGAAAGGAAAGGAGGATGACGATGCACCATAAATGACTTGCAAATTGTGGTGGAGATATTCGGGGTAGAGTGAATGTGTTGAAAGATGCTCTAAATGTTCGAGTAATGTTGGGAGAGATTTTCAAGTTAATCTAAATTTTTTTATTACCAATATTGTGTTAATATAAAAAAAAAATATTCTGTGTTAATATAAAAAAAAATTCAGAATTATTAGCTTTACTACTGCTACTCACCTCTTAATAAACTCACTTTCTTTGAGTCAATGTTAATATGACTTTTCATTGACCTTAGACTTATTCTCCTTAGCCATTTACTAGCCACCTAATAACACGGCGCTACATGTTTGAGAATTTTCTCCAAGTTGGATGCATTTAGGATGTAAGACCTGCGGAACCCAGCCCGAAGCTGTTAGGCGTAACCTGGGGAAGCTTGGCCTGACCCAAGCCCGAGCTCAACCAAGCCTGGCCGCTGGCCTGCTTGACTTCTTCCCATCTCAAATCCGAGAACAAGGGTCTTACACAAAGGAGATTTTCAGATTTCAGAGGAATCTCAGATTTGATATTCGTCCTTTTGTTCTCTTCTAGTATTGTCTGTCTATGTTTCCCACATTTGCGTTGGCATAGGTGCATTTGTGGGCCGAACCTGACCAAACGAGGCACTCGATAGGCCCAAATCATAGGGCTCAGGTATGGATCCAACCAAAGCCCGGCCTAGCTTGTTATCACATCTAGTCTCACCTTCATAAACCAAATAAATATTGGAATCTTATATATGTGAACAAAATAAGGAATGAAATAGACCAACTTAACTTAAACCGTTTCTAATTCTAGGGCAAATCTATGGTACAAAACAAACAACATGAATCTTATAAGGTGCCTCTAATCGTCTTACCGTAATTACGTAACCAAACTTAACCTTCAAATTGCTTTCATCTCCATAAGAACTTCTTAAGTACCCATCTTAACTTAAACCAAACTGACCTAGAAACAGCCTTCATGAACATCCATCTTATAGCCCTGGAGTAGCTCTATCCGGTTCGGTCGTCTGTCCATTCGTCCCAAAAAAACTCTGTTCCGATTATACCGGTCTTGTTTTAGTCCACAGCATTCTGATTTCTTGCTTTGAGTTATACAAAGACTTGTTCGCGATGTACTTTGGATCACCTCAAACTGAACAGCCAAACACCATGGCATGGACTAAAAAATCTCGTAGAGGTTTAGCAATCTGCTGTGGTGTGACTTCACTTATCTTAATCATTCTCTTAGTTGTTTTAGTAGTTCTGTTTCTGACCGTTCTAAAACCAAAACAACCTGAAACCATGGCACACCCTGTTAAACTCACAAAAATTCACTTTGGAGTTTTTCCTGTTTTGAGACTAAATGTTACTTTGGCGCTCGTTGTTACGATTAACAATCGAAATTATGCAAGTTTCAAATACAAGAACACAACGACTTATGTTACCTACCGTGGAAATGTTGTAGCAGAAGCTCCAATTGAAAGTGATGACATTCGTGCGCGTAGTAAGCACAATATTAGCACTTCTGTTGAAATTTTCGCCGATAAATTGGTACTAGATCCTCATTTTTGGATTGATCTCAGCGTTGGGTCCTTGAATTTTACGACATCAACTACCTTAGAAGGCAAAGTAAATTTGTTCAAGATATTGAAGCTGCATGCAACTACAAGTAGCACGTGTGACATATCGTTGTTCGTTAAATCTCAGACCGTCGATTCCATATGCAATTCGAAAACCAAGTTATGATTTTTTTTTTTTAAAATTTTATCAGAAAAAACCAATTATGATTATAATTTTGTTTTTCTTTTTTGGGTTATAAGTTATTTTTTGATTATGTATTTAATTTTTGAAGTTGTAATTTTGATAAAGAGATTACTCTTTACATGTATTATTAGACCTTGAGAGAATATTTCTTTTATCTGTAATCAATTTTTGATAGACATCTTTGTCTTTAACAGCATTATGTTGTCTAGTGGCTATTTTTGAACAGAGAAAACACCTGAATTTATATCAGTGATTCTTTTGACTTAAACATCAACTTTTCTATTTAGAAAAAAAAAGTGAGAACAATTATGAAAGGAAGATGTAAGATTAATACTGTTTTAGGTGAAAGACTAAAATACCCTTATTATTTACACTTCACAAGATGTTTTTTTATGTTATTTTAGGGGTAGAATGGGAAATTCACTTAATTTCTCGGTTCAATAGCTAATCAGAAAAGTCACCGATGGTTAAGTTTGGGTAGGTGCTTCTTAGTTGAGATGGTAAAGTAATTGGGAGTTGAACACATGATCCGAGTTCAAAAGCCCGCCTACATATTCAGAAAATCTACATAACACAAAAAAGAAAATGAAGTTATCATGATTGTTTTATATTTGTTTGTCAAATTATTGTAACGAATTATGTCGAATGTCAAACTGAAATTATACTGGAACTTGTCACATACAGTATTTATCTTTTCCCTGCCAAAAATTGAGAACTATGCCTCATACACAAGACATGAATATTCTTAATATGATCAAGCAAAGTATAAAACTCACAGAATCAGTTTTAAACAAAAGCAGATGCAAATGAGACTTAAAAAACCCCAGCCTTCACAATAAAGTGATCACTATATACTTTGCACTAGAGGTTAAGTTATCCAAAGATAGACAGAATAACAAAAAGGAGCAAAAGCTTCACTGTCACCTCCTGCAAAGAGTCCTACAAAAACCCTAAACATGAACACCTACATATCACACCCTCACACCTTAATTTACCTTAGCAGTCTGGCAGCCTTGCAAGAAACAGTCTTTGAGCAAAATATCAGCTTTCTTCTTTTCTAATGGCCAACTCCATTTTAAGAGTAGATGATCATAACAGAGCAATATTTCATGCCTTTGGGCTCTTTAGTCTTGTGTTGTTGATGCAGAAAGTTGGCGCAGTTGAGTTCAAGGTTGGAGGCCCAAAGGGGTGGAATGGGCCTACACGTCCTGATGAACTTACCTACAATAAATGGGCAGAGATGAAACGATTTCAGATTGGAGACTCTCTATGTAAGTTAATAATTAACTTGATTAAGCTTATTAGAACTCTTTGCTAATTAGATTTAATCTACTCATCAGTGAAACTGTCATCCATCTTACCGTCTAAAGAGGTTAGTGATTAACCTTTTACCCCCAAATGACCTGTTTTTCAACTAGTTTTGATAAGTAACAAATTTTTTCATAACTGATCATTTTAGCCATCTCAACCAAGTCTCCACCATCTCGACCCCATCGTGACAGAACATCTTGACATCAATACTATCTAGACTTCAGTCCAGATATGATCCAGATGGGTCTAAATTATCAGTTTCCAGATAAGGGTTACTGGGTTAGTTTCAAAAATGGATCTTAAACACACATTACTTGGACATAAAACCCTGTTTCTTAACTACATTGCATCTTATTACCTTGATCATATTAACTGTGATGTGAAGCTTTTGGTTGTTCAAGAAAAAGGCCCCTCTATCTTCTGTCTTCCCTCTTTGGTATCTAATTCACCTCTGCACATTTAGACGGTTTGCCTTAAAGCTTATTTACAGTGTATTTTAGGGGACATGTAATTAGATGTTTCATATATATTCTAACTATCTATATTGCGAATATTGTATCACTATATATGCTTCTAGTGTTCGTCTACCAACCGGGCCAAGACTCCGTGCTTCAAGTAAACAAGGAGGACTACGAAAAATGCAACACAGCAGCACCCATTGCAAAGTTCGACGACGGTAACACTTCATTTCAGCTTAATCAATCTGGTCCTCATTACTTCATTAGTGGAAATGAAAAGAACTGCCAGAATAATGAGAAGATGATCGTCATTGTCTTGGCGGATAGAAGCAAAATGTCGCCAAATTCTAACCAGACAACCATGGCATCACCACCTTCTCCTCCTCCTTCAGGTCCCATTGAAATCATCCCATCTCCAGCTCCTGTTGGTGAGGAATCTCCTAATTCTCCTCCACCACCACCAAGTGGAGCTTCTTCAGTATTTGTGAGTTTCATAAGTTCTATTGGAGCTTTTATAATTGGTTCATCTGTTATCTTAGTTCTGTAAGTCACGAGTTATTGAATCCGTACATAGAAAATTAAGGTGTGAATGAGGAGTTGAAGTTTCTTTTATCTTGTTTCTTTGTTTTCGTTTTTCCTCACCTTCCCTTCAGTAGATTCAACTGGGGTTGGAAGGTGCTTGGCTTGGTTTGTCATATTTGTTTGTAAAAGTTTGAAAAATAAGGCTTCGCAATAACATCTATTACTAATTGGTTTGTTGGATATGTACATTTTATGCAAATAAAAGGATAATTTTTTTTTATTAACTTGGGTTTGATACCTATGCCTTTCGTTTTCTTTATATACTCACTTTTACTTGATATAAAATGGCGTAAAAAGATATTACATTAAAACCCTGGAATAGAAAACTCTAATAACCTCAGTATAGTCTTCCCTGTTTTACTTAAAATCATTCTCCATTTAAATTTGGGTTAAGTTTCTTCTTTTAAAAACAAAATGAAACAGGTAAGTTACTTTATGTTATAACTTATAAGTAGTATGATATGTAAATAACTTTGGAGCCTGCACCAGCTTATACCAAAATAAACAAACAAAGCATAGATTCTTCAGAATGGGCAAACATGGATCGATCTATTCCATTTGGTGATTGGATGGTTAAACTATCTAATTGTATGAAATTTTTACACATATTTCCCTGTTTAAACAACTCTAGCCGTCTTCAATTTATATTCGTACATAACAAAATATATAGTTCAAGCAGGGAGACAAACCACCTACATCTTTTCACATACTAGACAAGCTTGGATATCAAATAGCAAGATATACAGGAAACTAACACCTTCAAATCTTCAAGTAATAGTTCAAAGCTCCAACATGACCTCCCAAGTCACAAGTCTTATCCAAGCTAGCTTCCTTCTTAAGCAAACCTAAACTCTATCCCTTAAAAAACACGGCATTTGCTGTGTTTGTTAACTAAACTTACTATAATTACTAGTCCGTAATTAATTCTTTTTCTTCCTGATTATCTCCCTCTATCATTTATTAGATGAGCATTCTTTATGTGAACCTCCAAACATTAATTGTTAGGATATGTAACAACAACCCTTAGACTACTAGACTACTTCTTTTAGACCCGTAAACCTATGTTTGTTTGGATGTCAAATGCTGTAAAAAGATTTCTTATGTGGGTCAATTTGAATGAGATAACTACAATTTTGAATTTTCTGTTATGGATAAGAAATATATTTTGAAAAAAATGTGGGCCATTAGGAATGAAGGAGTTCCAACAGAACATATTGTTTTTCTTGGATATCACAGCTAACCTAAAACCCATTTTAAATAAAACTATTCTTGGTTGTTAATGGGATGATTTATTAACAATTCAAAACAATGTAACCTACTAAAATCATATGATTCTGCAAGTTCTCAGTCTCAAGTAGTTTCAATAAGAACAAATCTTTCCAGTTGACACATAAACAAACAAACAAATTGTGATAGTTTATTCTTCCACCCCATCACAAACTAGACAAAAAAAAAAAAAGCTTAAAATTTGACAAAAACAGCAATTAAACTAGCAATCAAGAAGAACAGAAATGGAGTAGGTTATTACTTTGTTTTTTTATCTAAAAAAAGAAGTTCCTGGTAACAGAGAACTATTTGGGGGAGATTTGATTTCATATGTTGATCTAAATTACAGTTTCCTGTTCTGTGAGATGTTTTCTAGGGTTTGCTTTTGATTCAACAAACAGATATCCAAATATCGATCATTTAAAACAAGAAAATGGAAATATGGAATCTCAAAGGAGTAAAAGCAAACATACCGACCGTGACCTCTACCTTTTGTTCATAAACAGAGCAACATTATGGAAGAAGTTGGGGGTGGTGATTCGAGAGTGCTGTGGTGGAAGTTGTCAACTGTTAAAACGTGAAAAGGGTTCGGCAGTAAAATTTACGCGGTATTTTTACCTCGAGCAAACCAAACACCGCCGAAGTTTCAAAAACGGATTTTGCTCTTTGAACTGATGTTACCATTGTAACACCCGACTGTGGGGACTGTGGGGTCCACATGGTTAATCTTTAAGAGCTGAAATTTTATGAGATTGTTCCCCTCATTATATAAATCATTTTCACACAAAATCATTATATTCTAAAACTTCTAACCCTATAAAAAACTTCCTCTTTTCCTCACTGTTAATTTTCAATTAACTTTCGATCAATTTTTGATAGGGTTAGAAGTTTTAGAGCGAGCTTATTTTTTGTGAGTATAATGTGCATAGTGAAGAGAACAACCTCACAAAATTTTAGATCTTGAAGTGTAACCATATGAGCCCCACAGTCCGGTGTTACAATAGTAACACCCGATCTTGATGTTCAAATAGCACGATCCCTCAAAAACACTACCAAGTGCAAACCCTTACCAAAATACCAAACAGAACCAATATTTGGCGTGTTTGGAAGTCAGAACTTCGGTAATAGAAGGGATTTAAAATTCCCAAGGGATTAAGAATCCTTTGGAGAAAATGAATTCCAGCCTGTTTACAAAGCTCTAGTGTGCTTGGCAATCATGACCACTAAAAAAAGTTGTTGCTAGAGGGATTTTTTTTTTAATAGAAGGTACTTGCCCAAATTACAATGACAATGCGAAGATACACCGTTGACTGCTAGCAATAATTGTATGAGAAGCGTAGAAATACCACAAAGATCATACAAAAGAGTTGCCACTACAAACACAGAGATGTCTCCAATATATTACATGGGTCAAACTTAATGGCGAACATCGGCCAAAAAGATTTGAACCAAAGACCTCCCAAGTCATGGGAGGGGTGCCCAAAAGAAAATTTTAAATTCTTGACCTTGAGTCAAAACATTTTGACTATAAAAGAATTGCATTTTTTTTTTCTTTGGGTGACCTCTTCAAAGAAAATCTAATAAAAAAATTAGGTTTCAGTTGAAGACCCCACTTCCAAGCCTTTCAATAGTTTTAAACTCCTCTGCAGTGGTAAATAACTTTCGATCATTCAACGGTGTAAACGAATAAAATTTTTTCAAGATTCAATTTATTATTTCAATGCATAACATGTAGAAGCGAAGGAAGATGAAGTTGTAAAAGAAATTGGAGGTCCATTCATGAAAAAATTATATTTGGTTAAAACCCTAGGTTTGACCCTCAAAATCCCTCCTTCAAAATACTACCTCCAAACACAAATTGAATTCTGCCTCCATACTAGGCTATTTTTATTTTGGTACAATAGACTACTATTGCCCGAATTACAATGACAAGACGAAAATACACCGATGCTAATTACTAGCGATGGGTATGTAAGAAAGGCAGAGACACTACCAATATCATTAGAGAAGTCTCCACCACGAACAAAGAGAGATTGTCACTATGAATGAAGAGAAGATAAATCGGCCACCACATACCCAACACGGCTACTTGAGAGAAAGCCGTAGATAGGTACAAAAGCCGTAATTTGGGGAATAATTAAACCATTTTCTATCCAAAATTATAGTTTAATCCGATGGACCAAGTCAGTAATCTTTGATTATTAATTAGTCACGTAGTTAATTTTTTTATCAAGCTAGGACTGAAATTAAAGATAAAAAGGGTTATGTCATATATTAACGTCATGTGTTTTGTGTCGGTGCCAGCAGCATTCAAGGTAGTTTTGATCTTTTTTTATAAATCGATGGAAGAATGTTTTTAGGGTTTAATTAATTAACAATTATTGTTCTTTAACAAAGAATTAAAAAAAAAATTAAAATACAAGAAAACAGTCACTATATATATATATATAGCATCATCACTACTACAAGACAAATGCCTTTCAACAATGGTCTTTATTCTTTAACCGACGTGGAAACAACCCGCTCTCTTAAGTGAGACTTTTCAAACCGTTGCCGAAAGTTTCAAAATGGCCGTAGGAGTTAATTGTCGTCGCACGTGAACATTTTTACGTTTAAAATGTAAAATGTTCCCATATGGTGGTAATAATTTTCCCAGAACACCTTACAACAACAGTTTTCTGACGTAATTAAAAGACCTAAAAAGCATCGTTAATGATTAACATTAAGCAAAAAATGTGGATGTGAATTATGCTAGACAACAACGGTTTTGCAGGAAACCGTTGTCATAAGGGTAGAGACAATGGTTTGTAGGTAGGAACATGTTGCCCCAGCCAAGGACCAGGTTAATTAGGCCTACTTAGGCCCTGCTTGGTACACCGTGAATATTCGCAAATGCGAAAATTCACAGTTTATCATGTGTTTGTAGATGATTGATGAGGGCATCTAATAAAAAATATTTGGTGGGATTTGCAATATGCTTACAAAATAAACAATCTAAAATTTTTTATTTATTTTTTACTAATTTATAGAATTTTAATTAGCAGCTACAAGAACAGTGAATTTTCGCATTTGCGAATATTCACGGTATACCAAGCAGGGCCTTAACTTTTCGATTTGACTAGCGGATTGGAGAAGAGGTTTTTACAGCCAAGTCTAGCCTAAATCCCAACCCTATCTATTACTTAATCAATGTCGACTTAAGTTTGAGCCGAATTCAACAATCAGAAATAGAGCTAAGTATTTTCTTTTTTGACAGGAACCTGTCGAATTTTATTAAAAAATTTGACTCTGTATTGTCGAATTTCAGAACGCCGGTGACGTTGGTTATTTTTAAAAATTCGACATTTTCTGTTTAAATCCAAATCTCCTCTCTTTCTCTCCAGATCTCCCTTATCCTTTTTCTCACTTTTTTTCCTGTCTCTAAAATATTGGCGATGGTGGTAGAGCGAGTGAGGTTGTGGAGTCGGTGTGGTGATGTTGGCATAGTTGTGCTAATGGTGGTGGAGATAGTTGTACTGATGGTGGGGTGTATTTAGTTGAGGGTGGTGGGGTGTAAAATAAAAAATGAGAACCCCTCCCCCTAGTAAAATAGATCTTCCTCCCTAACCAAATTGCAAATTTTGGGGGTACCTCTTAACTGGGTGAGCCTCCTATCCAAACTACGGAGCCCCAATAATAGCACTCAGAAAAAAGGGCTAGGTATTCCAGCCAACCAGGGCCCTAGCTTGAAGCTTAGTCTAGAGCTTTTACCTAATGGTCATTGTCTAGGCTTATCCCCAGCCTCACTCTCGACCAACTCTAGCTCTGATCAAGCTAACCTCGATTTAACCCGTTACCATCCTTACTTATTGGTTAATTATTTTTAATGATTGATTTGGAGCTAGCATTTTCATTCATGAACTTGGACTAATCCATGGACTTGTTCATGAAGCATTGAAGCCCGGATTTTGCTATTTGAACACAGGTTTTGGTGTACACCGGATTGTGGGGCTTACATGATTACATTTCAAGAGCTGAAATTTTGTGAAGTTGTTCTCATTATGTACATCATCCTCACAAAAAATTAGTCTATTTTAAAATTTCTAACCTCATCAAAAGTTTAACTCTTTTCTCATCGTTCATTTCTCACCGTCAGTTTTCAATTAACTTCCGATTAATTTTTTATGGGGTTAGAAGTTTTAGAATTGGCTTATTTTTTATGAGGATGATCTACATAGTGAGAAAAATAACCTCACAGAATTTTAACTCTTAAAGTATAACCATGTATAACCATGTAGGCGCCATTCTAAAAATAAGTAGTGTTATCATTGGTAACACTCAAACCAGAGTTCAAAATAGCAGGGTCCTTGAAGCCCATAGCTAGAAACAAAGAAATGTTTTGACTTCTCAAACTTCTAGATTGATACTGTAAAGTAATTATTATTTAGATTAAGCAAATGATTGAATAATATCTAAAAAAACCCATTTCTCTTGTTCCCTACCATCTTTTTACATTTATATTTTTGCAAAATTGTTTTCATCCTTACATCACCATATATTAATTATTATTTTTGCAAAGATACCCGATCTTTTTCACAATTATTGTTTACTAGATTTTAATTTTTAAATTCGTCCGCTTGGCTAAATTTTTTATTTAATATTCTTTAATATAATACGTGTAGAGGTTGTTGGCAGACTTGGGAGAGAGCGAAGGCCGGCGTGGACTAATTAAAAGGAAAATAAATTTATGAAAATTAATTAAGAAGAATAATAGGAAATAGACCTAAAATAACTTTTTATTTTTATTTTTTTAATTTTAATTTGTTTATAATTTTAAGTTGTTTAATTGGTAGGTTATCCACCATATGCTGATATGCCTCATGACAAAACAAAAAAAGGTGCCACGTGTTTATAGAAAGTGACATATCTTTTCAATTATACAAATTATAAGGTTTTTAATTTTTTTTCTTTTTATTTTTTAATTGCTACAATAGAATGACATCGATATCAATATATTAGCGATTGATTTATTTTGTTGGAAGCCATGCCCTTTTAATCAATTACGTAATTGTCGTTTCCTTAATCTAAAATTATTTTAAAAAATAAATAGGAGAAATATTCAAGTTTCTTTCTAAGACTATTAATTATTCCTTTTTTAAAAGAAAAACTAGGCACTTAAACTATATATATGTTTGTTATTTTTCCTATTTCTCATACTTTAAATCTAGAATCTGAAAATGTCATCTTTAGTCTTGTTTTCCTTCTAAATTAATATGTATTATTTGTTTGATTTTTAGATTTCAGATCTGAAAAGTTTAAATTGAATTCAGTAGACTTCAGTCTTTAGTGGTCACATTATCAATAAAGACTTTTAAATGAAAATCTAATTAATCGGTAAATTAAGAAAAGAAACAAACAGTCTAAAAATGAGAATTTCAAAGTTCAATTATGGTCCAAATTCCAAAAGATAAGAAAAAACAAGCACAAACTAATTAATTGGTGTTTCTCTAAAAAAAAAAAAATTTGAGTTGCTAGATTGACCTCTTTTTTGTTACCATATAACGTGACAATTAATATGCCTGGATAATATAAAAAAATTAGGCCCTGCTTGGTATGCAGAAAAAATTTACAGATGCAAATTACCACAGCTGCAACAGTGGTAGTTTGCATGGACAAACAAGACCATAGATATTCTAACTAACACATGAATACCATACCAAGTAGTTCATTTATCAATTTGACCGGAAATAGCTGCATATGCAAATTTTTTCTGCATACCAAGCAGGGCCTTAATGTCTATTATTTCACCTAACATCAGCTGCCACATCACTAAGATCAGCAAAATTGAGGTCAGAAAAGTAATGGACCTAGCATCATTATTTACCAATAAATGGTACTCAAGACTAAGATTCCAAGAATTGGATGGAAATGGGTCCCTCCTCAATCGGTTTCTGAATTTTCCTTCTCATTGTCATTGAAAGGACCCTCGAAGTCCTACGAAAGACATTTGGACACTTATCCCATGTGCTCTCTTTTGGTCAATTTAGTTAGAGCGTAATTGAAGGACTTTCAATAACAAAAACTCTCTTCTTAATTTCCAAGTGAGCGTGGAGATCAAATCCCTTCTTAAGTTCTGGAGTTCAGAGGCTTTTGTAGGCTTTTTTTGTAACTTAATAATTTGTTTGGAAGAGAAATTTTAAGTAGGGATTTTGTGGGGATCAAATATTTGGTGAAAAACTAGTTAGAAATCATGTTATAAATGTAACTAGTTTTCTACCAAATCTTTAATCCCCACAAAATAATGCTCCATCCAAGCAAACCATAAGTTAATTGATTTTTTTTCGGGATTCCCTATTCCTTTGAATTTCTTGGTGACTAATTCTTGATATTCTACCTTGCTCGGGTTCCAACTTAGTTGGGAGTCCTCTTGGTAGTCTTAGACCATTCATAGGAGTCTATTTTTTGTATATGCATTTATTTATTTGTATATATGTAATTTTATTTTATTTATATATATTAATTTTTTCCAATAAGAAAATGATAAACCAACAAGTTTTTTATTTTTTTTAATTACCATAAAGTTTTCTTTCTAGAAAATCTTGTTTTATGGTTTTTTCTCTTCTAGAAACTCTAACTCAGGAATGGCATAAAACCCAAAATCATACCGGGATATTCCTACTAGTAGCATAAAAACGTAGTTTTGTATTCATTTTTATAAGCTCAGAACCTTCCATTCCTAAAATAAACTGAGCTTATTTTTGCCTTTAAAATTTATTTATTTTTATTTTTAAAAAAAGTATAGATTTCTCTTTCGCTTTAATTAATTAAGCAAACCCGAAAGCGGAAAACAAGGGTTAATTTGGATACCATCACTTAAGTTCAGATAAGGCTGTTTTGTTTAAATTAATCTATAAATATATATGACATGGGTAGCATATGTAAATTATCTTTTCTTATTAATATATTTTTAATTTATGTTATATAATTATAAATGTATTTTTTATTAAATTTGTAGGCTTCCAACTCAAAACCAATAGGCAATGTGTGACCCGGACTATTCTCAACACGCCCCCACACGTGTGGGGTTTAGGGTAATACGTTCTTTTGAGCCTAATACGTAGAACTCTACGCGCTGATACCATATTAAATTTGTGGGCTTCCAACTCAAAACCAATTGGCAATGAGTGGTGTGACCCAAGATCATTATATATTGGGTTTGCTAGGCTCTCATATCCCATGTGGGACTATTCTCAACATTTTTATATTTTACACAAAAATTCAGCTAACAGTCATTTATTAAACAAATTCTATTAAACAAACTTTTATTAATTAGAAATTTTTATACAAAACTCATATTTATAAGTAACTCTTTTACAAAGGTTTTAGTAACCAATCTTTTCCATAAACCATATTTTACTTGAAATTCTCTTCTCTTTCCAGACTTTTACAACTCGATATCTTTTTTCCAAAAATACTAGATTTGTAAAAAAAACAAAAACAAAAACAAAAAAAAAGAAATTTTTCAGAAAAAATCCCGTGCTTTACACACGGGACCGTAATATTACTTATAAACATATTTTTATATGTTTATAAAGAAATAAAAATAATAATTGAACAAGAAATAAAAAAGAATACTTTTTGATCCAAAAGAGTAGTAAAAGACAAAGGAAGTAAAGATTTATTAGATTCTAAATGGAATGTCTTGGAAAGATTAAAACAAGAAAAACAAAAAAAAGGTCTATTGTACTCAACTGCTTTAGTGTGTGAGCACATGGAGGGGTCTTCAATTCAATCCGGTATTGAATATTTTAAATTAAAGCTCTCCAAAAGAGAGGCAGATTAATATTATTTATTATTTAATAATTTATATTTTCACCTTTTTATTTATTGTTATTCTGTTCTATATATATATGTTTTTTCAGTTATGGGTTCAAAGAATTTGTCATTAAGTTGTGATTCTCACACCCACTTGCATATTATGGTAATAAATATTTGGAGAAATTTTTAATTTTTTTTTATGTTGTTGAATAATGTTATATAATTAGCTTAGGTTTATGTATAGATTCTAAGTTCTTCCTAGGTGGGTTTGTTTTGAATCGGCAAAATCTATCTTTTTGTATGCACGAAAATAAAAATAAAAGTAAAGATTTTTTTTTTTTTTTTTTTTTTTTTTTTTTTTTTGGAGATAAGCAAACCTAACCGATTACAAAAATAAAAATTTGTTGCTAGGGTTAAAGAAGTTTCTATTAGTATTTAACTTAAGTTAATAGGACGTATTGTAATGAATTTTAAACATAATATTTACAAGTCCAATTAGAACATTTTAAGTAAAAAAACTAGCTTGGGTGCACGCAAGGTATTCGATGTAAGACAAAAGGCCACGATCCCTTTATATATATTTTTATTTTTACTTTTTGATTGGAGATATTATCATGCTGCAAGACATTCTCAACAAATTGTTTGATTTCACTATTTTTGTGCAACTTTTTTTTCATAGAGGGTGCACAGACCATCGTCGGCCAGTGTGCACTCTCATCTGTTAAAAAGTGCAAGTTCCCTTCTTTTTTATTAGCTTTGTGGCTAACGGTGTAAATTCATTTATTTCATAGTTGAATTCACATTGTCAAACATTTCACCAGTTAAAAAAAAGGTGACGTGCATGATGGATGCACAAAATTACTCTCGTCGTTGGATGAATGCAAGTAACGTGCAACATTGGAGAGTGCATATAGTTGAAGTCTTCTTTTCTTGAAACCAAGAAACATGCCATTTTGAATCGTTTTTGGTTGAAAGATAAATGCACCCAACAAATTAAGATTGAAAATGTGCTGTGTGTGAATTCAATTGTGACTAGAAGGTCAAAGACTCTCTCTCTCTCTCTCTCTCTCTCTCTCCTCTCTCTTCTCTCTAGTTTTCTGTTGCAACTCCCTATATGGCCCACAGACCCCACACTTCCAAGATTCTAAGTCATGGGTTCCTTTTTCTTCCTTTTTTAAATGCTATCTCTGATCACTTATATATATCTCATCATTTAGAGGCCCCCTCTCCATCAAACCTGGCAGCAAAACTGCAACAATTTTTCTTCTTGCATGTTTGATTGATTGACCATGGACAATAACTCCATTCATTCATCATTTACTAAAAAATCCTGCTCTTCTAAAGGAAGAAAAAATGGTGATGGTGATGATGATTTCCCTGAAGAGAGTGGTTGGACTGATTATTTTGAAGATTTCTTATCAGAAGATCATCTTAATAGAGAATACAGTTCTAATTCTTCTGGTTTTGGGATGAGCTCTAATTCCATGGTTTCTGATGCTGCTTCATGTGCTGCATGGAATAACAAGTTCTCTTCTAATGATCAACACAATGTTAATGTCAGACTGGAGAATGGTTGCAAAAACTTGAGTTTCAGTAAGAAGAGAAGAAGTAGAGTAGTAGTTCATGATCATCATGATGATTCTTTGGAGGATACTGCTAGCTCTCCTGTTAATAGCCCAAAGGTCAGACATCATCATCTCTGATTTGTTTTTTTTTTGGGTTTCCCAATCTTATTGGGTTTTCTTTGCTGATAACATTTTTCTTTTTTTGGCATTCAATAGGTTAGTGATTTGAGGCAATTGGATATGAACCCAAGAAAGAAATTTTATGAAAATATAGAAATCTCTCAGGTAAATTTCTTTCTCTTATTCCTTTTTTTCTAGGGTTTCTCTCTAATTAAATTTTTGCATCATATATGTTTCCATTTTTTTTTTTGGTGTTATATTGGTGGGTTAAAACCTTACTGATCAATGTTGTATTTTGGTTTTGATTTTGTAGGAAAAGAGAAGAAATTGTATAGAACTGCAGAATAGAGATGAAGAGAGAAATGAAATATTGAGTTCTATGGGAAGGGAAAATGAATGCACAGAACTGAAGAAAAGAGGGCTTTGCTTGGTTCCTTTGTCCATGTTAGTGAACTATCTTGGATAAAAGCAAATCCTTAACTAATTGTATAGATCATCACAATATACTCAAAGCTCACTCTCTCTCTCTAGATCTCTCACACTCTTTCTCTCTCTCATCATCTTGGTGTGTAAGTGTGTATGTGTCATTTTACTTCTTTGATGATAAACTACCATCAGGACCTATATGTAATTGTATAAAACAGTTCTGATCAATATTAATGCTGATTTAATATCACCCATATATCTTTTCCATGATTAATCTTAAACTCAGTTAATGTGTTTTGATACAAATCATTCAAATGGGATACATGTTTAATCACCAGAAAATAAGATCAAGCTTAGCAAGGCATCTCAGAAGAAGACCTAAGTGAGTGACCTACATTTCTCTCAACACATTTATCCCCTAGGTCGGAGAAAATCTAATTTGTACATTATAGCCCCAGTTTTACATTTTTATCAACTTCAATGTACGTGTAGTATACACATATTAATTGTCCATGTAATATTAGGAAGACCACGGATATTTCCACATACACAACAACTATTGTTTCTATACAACCAATGGTACAAAACAGTTTGTCGGCTGTGTAGAGTCGAAATCACAATCTCACAATTACAAAAGTGCTTTGTCAGTTTTTTAAAATCGACATACCATTTTATAAAATTTGTACCATCTTTAATTTGCCTGTAGTAATAGAAAATAAATTAAACCACTTGCCACGATATTTGTGCTTGTATAGTTGCTTAGCGCAAGGGCAGAGCTTCACTGTGGTTAGGTGGGGCAAGTGCACCACCCAAGATATGTAAATCCCATCTTTACTATTGTAATACAACTCTATTGGCTCAAATAGCACAAAAGGGGGTCAGATGTTTCTACCCTACTTTCTTACATGTTCCATCCACACACTCTATTCTTACATCTTGTTTACACCAGTCCTTGGAGCTACGCGGAGATGATCAAAATCAGCCATTAGATTATCTCCATGTAGTAAGGGAGTGTTAGCAAGTAAAATGTCAAGTGAGATTAGAGTTTTCCATTTTGAAAATTATAAAATACTCATATTTAAAGTAAATTATAATTATATATATATATATATAGCTTGCGCTTATTAATAACTAATCCTTAAAGCACAAACCTAGTGTAAGGATCAAACCTGCTGCAAGGATCAAATGTGTCATTCTTTCGACTTTTGATTTTCATTATTTGACAGTCATAAATGCACTGAAATTACTTTTTATTTTTTATAACGTTAAAAACATTCATTTACCAAGGATTTATAATCGTCAAATGATTGAAATCAATGCTCGAAATTTTTAACAAAATTAAGCTAGGGTCCTCCAATCTTGACCCTAAATTAAATAAATATACCTTGAATATACATATTATTGCATAATAGATGATCTATACTCTTTTTTTTTTTTGGTATATAGAAATGATCTATACTCTATAGATTCCGAGAGATGGATCTTTTTGGTATATAATCAAAGTCTGCAGTCTGCAGTCGCACGACAAGAAGAGAAAATTGAATGGAATTAAAAAAATACTTAATTTTAATTTGATGAGGGATGATGAGCCTAAGCTCGTGAGTGAGTGAGTGGTGATCACCATATGCTTTTTTGGGTGCCACACCACATCAATACATCATGCACGTTCAAGCTTACCTTCCATGTTTGCCCGTTGAAAAAACCAATTAGCATTAGACAAGTTGAGATTTGACTTGGAATAAAACATACTTTTAATTACTTTAAAGAAAGCTCATGACTTGTGACGTCAAACCCTTAATTAATTAAATTTCCCCCAGTTTCCTTCTCAAACCTTAAAAACCCTAAAAACTTAAGTCCTAAAGAGAAAAAGTCTTAAGTGTTTGGTTTGGGGCCTTTGGGCTCGTATCTGTTATACCATTAAATAAATTTTATATTTAAATATCTGCCTAATCTAATTTAAGGCGCACATGGAAATGATCCAATGGTTGGTTTTCAGTGAGGATATTTTTCTCACTATTTAGATCGCGCTCACACTAAAAATCAGCCAGTTCTAAGACATCTAACCCAATCAAAAATTCATCGGAGATCAACGGTTATGAAAAATGCCTAAAATTTGCTTATATTATAAGAGCCGTTTTGAAGAGTTAAAATTTTTAAAATAGGTTGAGACTTGAGAGCATCTTCATCGAAAATACGGCCTTCGATCATCTTAATATGGGCCTAGCAAATATACTTGGAAAAGATCAAGAATATTTAAATTGGGCAACGGATCTAGCCTCATGGAAGTCATGTATTTTAGTTGTGAATTATTGTTACCATTTGAGGTCATAATTTTGGTTGAGAACAATTAACTTGAGCAAATAACTTCATTTGCACTAACTTTTATCTCTTAATACCTCACTTATTCTTACACTCCATTTACATCTTGCTTATTAGGCCGCATAAATAAAGATGATTCTAGAGATGTTGATCTTTCATCTCAAAAGAAAAAAGAGATGTTGATCTTTTGTAAGGAAAATATCATCTGTACAAACACAATTTTTCTAAAACTTTTTAACCTTATCAAAAGATGGTTGAAACTTAACAAAAATAGAATTAATTCTTTATGGGAAAATTTTTGAACAATGTATGCTTTTGTGAAGATGCTTTACAAGGTGGGAAAATTATCTTCAAGAAAAATAATAAATCAGCATTTTGATTATATTCATGTAGCCCAACAAGTAGAGTGTAAATGGAGTGTAAGAGTAAATTAGGTGTTAAAAAAAAAAATTGGGCCACAAGAAAAATTTTGAAACTTTAAACCTACAACCAAAAAGACAGATTATAGAGTCATGAAAACAAAAAAAGGGAAAAAAAAAAAGAAAGGAAAAAAGACTTGTATATCCCTTATATTCATTCACGATCTTTTCGAGTGTTAGTTAGTGCTAAAGCACCTAACCTCCTCTCTTGGTGCAGTTAGTGAAGGTGGTTATGTCCCTCCCTATCTATCAAAGAAGTTCATGACCTGACCCCCTTGCCTCCAAAAGCTAGCCAGCCTAACTGTTATTTTGTAAACTTTTATAGCTCAGCTCCCATGTCTATTAGTGATTCTGTTTTAAGACCTAACCGCCAACACCTACCCTCCTTTTTAAATCATAAAACTAACTCCATCTCATCTTTTAAGTTATAGTTTATTATTTCTGTTTGTGTTTGACTTTAGGGTTTCCATTTTGACATTTAGTGATGGACGACTCTGATTATCATTAAAGAATAAGGGGTTTTGATGATGATGATGATCATTCTTTTCTTGTACTCTGTTGGTTAAACCTACTCCAATCATCCCCACGTTTGTTTAAGAAGATCTAACAAAAGCAAATCAGGAGATAATGGGGCACATTTTCAATTGACTTAATAAGATAAGAGACATGTTATTTAGTTGTGGGGCCAATCTAAATCATTATTCTCCCTCTCTATCTCAAATTTAGCCCAAATCCTCTGTATTATCACTTCAAAATGTGCAATCTAAGAATGAAAAAGACCAGCTAGGCAAGCACGAATTCGATTCTTATGGGGGAAGGCGCCAAGCGGAGCTACCTTGGTGATTGACTAACCAAGTTGAGCGTCCAACTCAAAATTAATTTACAATGAATAAAATATTATATTAAGTTTGTGGATGACATCCTACTTAAAATCAATTGACAATTAGTAGAGTGACCCAAGATCTTTATATATTGGATTGTAAGACTTTTATTTTTTCCATGTGGGACTATTCTCAACATATTAAGTTTGTGGACTATTTTCAGCAAAGAAGGTATGGCCATTCATCCCAGCGACCCTGTTTTGGTCCATTTGGAACGAAAGAAATAAGCGCACGTTCGAAGGAACTTGTAGGTCAGCTCACAACATAGGTATTGAGATAAAATCACAGGTTATCTTCTGGGCAAATACGGCATATACAGACTAAAACTACAAACTTGATTATTGCATTTTTAATTGGGATAACATCTTCATCTCTTTCTTCTTCTTCTTTCTTTTTTTTTTTTTTTTTTTTGTTTTTTGTTTTAAGGGATAACATCTTCATCTCAAGTTAAGTTGAGTATTGCTCATAGGAGTTGTATTTTCATTTCACTTTTCTTCATTTTTCAATTTTTACTTTGTAAATTCTTTTCTCTTCTATATATGATACTCTTCTTTCGTNAAAAAAAAGTTTGTGGGCATCCAAATCAAAACTAATTGGCTATAATTAGAGTGACTCATAATCTTTATATATTGGGTTGCAAGTCTTTCATATCTCATGTGGGATTATTCTCAACACGTCCCCTTACGTTCTATTGTGTGACGTGGAGCACATGTGGCCGTCGAGCCTATCATATATGGGCCTGCTCTAATACCATATTAAGTGTGTGGGCATCAAACTCAAAATAATTTGGCAATGAGTATAGTAGCTCATGATTTTTATATACTGAGTTGCAAGGTTTTCTGTATGAAGGGAAAGTAAAGATGATGATGTGTCTGAGTATGGTGAAGGTAACCTCGAACTCGGCTGATGGAGTCAGTGGTTCTTGAAGGAATGCCACTTCTTCCAGAGAAGGCTCTGTACGAAGGTGGAAGATGGAGACAGATGAAGAAGAAGGAGTATCAGAGAGAGAGAAGAATCCCGTGAGAAAGTCTATCCCTTGAGGCCTCCCATTTGAGGTATTTATAGTCTTACTATCTTAGGATTCTTGCCCTAATTCCCTTTCTCCCCTTACTCTTTCGAGAAAAGAACAAAGTTGCGGGACACGTGGCCAGGGGATCATTCCGTTAGGTGTCAGAATGATTTTTCTGACAAAGCTTTTCATGATTGGTACGGAAGATATCCTAACGGTATTGCTCAGACTCTCTCATGGCGCCTTCCTCTTTCTATCTCATGGAAATGTCCTGGCGAGAGCGCCTGATGCAGGACAGATTTCGTGGGTCCGTCTTAAATTTTAGCTTTAATTAGGAATTTAGTAGTTTTTAAATTTTAGCTAGTAATTTCCTTTATTTGGGTATTTTTCTTTTATTATTTAGCAGTTTCCTTGTTAGATTACAAGTTTCTTTTTAATTACAATTCTATTCGGTTTAGGAAACCCTTATTATTATATAAGGAGATGTAGTAGACAATTTATTGATAAGAATTCAATATAGTTTTGATTAATAATATTTGAGTTTTCTCTTAATTTGAGAGTTATTTTGGTGTTCTTCAATTCTAGGCGATGAACTAGAATTTTATCGTTTTTTCCGCTGCGTCAGCGCCCCTGGAGAGGGTGCCTTGTTATAGTGGCGCCCTGGCTCCAGGAGATGGTGCTCTGGCACTCTCCCCAGGACTTCCTTCTCCTCTTGCCCTCCAATCCTTTCACCTCATATTTCCCTCTCTAGAATGAAGATGGCTTCTCATACTTTGTGGTGTTTATTATATGTATGGAGTTGTTTGACATGGCGCTTCATCTTTATAGATCTTGGTGTCTTGGTGGCGCCCTCGTGGCACCTATGTGGCGCCACCTAAAAGGTAGCTAATACATTTTCATCTTCACAAGTTGGACTATTCTCAAAACTAAGAACATTCTTTTCTAACTACCGCTACATAATTTCTCGCTTACCTGATGAATCAGTTTTACAATGCAGACGAGTATGCAGAACCTGGCTAACTCTCGTCTGACTTCCTTACTTTGTTGATATACACTTACGACGTCGCCAACTACTGCACCTTGATGATCCAATAATGGTGTTATTGCTGAGTTAGGTTTGTTAGGAATTTCTTCATACCAACGACACATCCCCGACGCACAGCGAAACAGGCTTAAGGATCTTGAGACTTAATAACTATGAATCAATAAGAAAATATAATGACGAAGATAAAAATAAGTATCAACCACAACACAAGATATACGTGGTTCACCCTCACGGGCTACATCCACGGCCAAATCGGCGCACCGGAGAAACTTCCAATATTATCAAGAACATATTACAATGCTTCTTACTCAACCAACCAGATAAACATACATCAAGGATGTTACAAGACTTACCGGAGAATACTAACGAGAATCCATTAGAGATCGACTCTCTAAACTACTCCCAACAGCACACTCACATCATCTTCAACCTTGAAAGTTTATCTCCATGGTTGTACATAGTAACATAGGAGAGAACACATGGAGAACACTAGAAACTTGGGTTGGGGCAGGGGCCCCAACCCCCATGAAAAACCCTCAAACCCTAGATCCTCACAAACCCTTTCTCTCTCTCAACAAGTCTCTCACACTTTTGGATTTCTCACTACACAAGAAGACCAAAACCCTAGGTTTACCTCTTCTTGAACCTTAGGAACTCCAACACCTTACATTGGCCTCATGGCACTCTTTAGCACACCTCTAACCTATCTAGGACCTCCCTATTTATAGGTTTACAAGAGGTATCCATGAAATAGGAATCCTAGTTCAAGAAGGACTCAAAAAATAGCAACTTCATAAATTAGCAATTGCATTCCAAGGGGGGTTGCCAAAAACTCTACAAGGTTTGGGTTTCCTTTTCATGATTCAGTTGTCATATGAGGATAAACGCAACGTTAAACTTTACTATGGAGTGTGTGATGAGGATAATATTGATGGGGGCAGTACTCTTACAAGACACTTACAAGGATCAACCATTCTCCCATTAACATGCCAAGCAAAATCTATTCCATGATTGGTTCGTGCGACAGTCTGATATGTTTCTCTGTACCGCGTCTGGGAAAGATCGATGATCATGTCTACATCTGTAATCCCGTCACTATAGAATATAAAAGACTTACTGACAAATCTTTTGAGAGAGTAGCC
>MVGT01003255.1:3899-19891 GCA_002174775.1 Macleaya cordata
GGCCTTTGGGCACCCAAGTGGTTTGATCTTTTGAATCCCCTGTTGTTGCCTGTGACTCAGATTGAGTCAAATTATCATGGTTTCTATCATCACCAGATTTCCCCGTGTTGGTTGGAGTTGAGTTTTGTTGATCTTCCTGATCTTTGTCTATCAGATCAGCATCTTTTTTCTCAATGGTTTTTTCCTTTTTGATTGGAGACTTTTGTTGATCTTCAACAGCAGCAACATGGTCAGCTGTAGTAGTTGGTTGGATATGTATTGGAATTTTATCGGATGCAGGAGTATTAATTTCTTTATTAGTTTCCTCTATTTTATCAGTGTCCATTTTTGTTTGTGTTACGTGATAATTGCTATAATAATGCAATTATTATTGTTATTATTCATGCATTATTGCATTTTCTCACTGAAATCTTTATTTTTAAATGTAAAGTGCATAGTTCTCTCTTTACCATTGTCTTGTACACATTTTTCTGATAAAAATAGTATTCACATGTTTATATATGAGACCAGATGACCCACTTATAAATTATTCTTTGTTTTGTATGTGCAGATGGGAATTCTTGTCAAAAAGAGATTGAGCTGGACATATGAAATTAGTCTCAACATTTGTGCGGTTATTAAAGGTGGAATGGCCACAGTATGCACCTCTAGAAATTAAGTTGAATGGGACCCAACCAAAAGAAAAGAAAGAAAAAATTAATTAATTAACATGGTTGACATCAGCATGATGTCATCGCATGCATATTCACATATTAGCATTGCTTGGTACGTCAGATTTGCATGGGCCCACAAGCCAAACCCTAAATTCTACTGGTTCACGTGATTGAAATAGCAAGTGAGGAAGAAATTATCTATTGGAAGTAAAGAAAGGGACCCACATCCTTTGCCTATTCTTTTTCTCTAAGTCATACTAATTTTCTAACTTTTCAACCGTGGGCCCATCTTGTAAAATTAGTAACCCTAATGTATTAACTTGGAAACTGAGGAGGTGGGCTGGGTTGTTTTTAAAAAAGAGCAGCAGCATCGTGAAAAGGGAGGCAGAAAAGAAAAAAAACAGCAGAGAAAAAAAGAGGCAGCAGCCTGAGACAGATCAAGTAGGCGTTGGATTTCCGTGCTATTGGTGTTCTGCACAATTTTTGAGGCAGGCTACATCTTTGGTACAACAGATACTTCTTTCTCTTCTTATTGTTTTAATGGAACTACTTGAACCCATGGGGTTCTAACTTTATTGTTAAGGTGAAGGGATGAAATTGTAGGGTTTAATTTTATTTATGTTCTTGAACAAAATATTTGGATCATGGTTTAATTGAAGTTTGATTTTCTCATTAATTGATTTGTCTTCTAATTCTTTCTTTCATGTTTTATGTCATGCATACTACATAGTTAGATTGTTAGATGATTATTTCAATGGCATATTTTAATTGTATTAAGTATTATTCTTTGACTAAATATGTCATGCATATGTAGTACTTAGAAAATAAATATTATGCCGAGAACAAACTTATTATTTTTGGGATCGTAACTTTTTGGGTCTTTATCGCAAAATCATCAGGAAAGTAGTAGACAAAGGTACTATCGTACTACCCGCAAAAATCAAATATTTTGTGATAGAGTAAAAATAGAATAAATTGTACAAAGGATTCCTAGATCTTTAACACTTTAATTAATTGGTTAATCTTCATACTTTAGGTTTGTTTTTATTATTTTCAAAATTTCTTTTTCTAAAAAAAAATTAGTTATTTCTTGATTAGTTAATTCGTAATATTAATTAGTGTGTTTTTGTTCCACTCCTCGTGGGATCGACCTGTTTTGCCGATATCTACACCATAGATATTGTGCACTTGCAGTTATAATTAAGTAGTGCTTTTCAAGCCTATCATTACGGCTTGTTCTTCCACGTGCTTGTGCTTCCATCTCCTCTTTTTTCTTGCTCTGCATTCACCCAGGCTATGACCTATATTGTTGCAGTGAGTACAAAATGCTGGGACACGTTCATATGATAGAGTAACAAAAAAGGCAAATTCTTTTCTTTCAACCATGATTTCAGTTGGTAGTGTTTGAGCTAGATCGACATCAACTCAGGCATAGTGTCCATATTGTCTTTTTAGTGTTGATTGATCGATTTGGAGAGGTAGACTGATAGCTCTGGTAATCTCGAATAGAGTTTTAGGTTGCCAGTATTCCAAACTCAGATCAGAAATCCGCAACCAGATCTGAGCATGAGTTGTTTTTGGCGTCCTGGGTTAAAATTCGGAACTCATTGGAAGAATCGCATTACCCCTGGTTTGGGGTTAAGACTGCCGAGTGTCACGGTACGTTTGTTTGGCTATGCGTACACCGTGACACAGCCGGAGGGCTGGATGAATATGCGTGGCACAGAGGTGCGCGCGCGTGAATATGCATGACTATGCCGTTGGGCTAGTTGCATATGCAGGACCGAGCCAGAGGGCGAGGTGAAGCTTCACGGCACGGAGGTGCTGTGTTGTGAATATTCGGGGGAGAGCCGGAGGGCTTGGCGAAGCTTCAAGGCTTAGGGGAGCTACGAAGTGTATATTCATTTCATGGGCCGAAAAAGAGTATGATTGGTCTCATGAATTGATGTTTCCTTTTGGCGGGGGCAAAAAGGTAAATTTATCTACTATAGGGAGGGGTCCCCGACCTCCCTGCTGCACCTTCGGGTGTAGCTTAATTGGGTATTCCACGGAGCAACCCGTGGGCCGGGCCATGCTTAGCTAGAGGGCTATGCGTTGGTTTCCTTAGTCGTAGGAGACGGCTTAGGACTGTACGTGCAGGAGGTGGTACAGCGGCATTCCTAGAATGCCTTAGGTTCCTATGCGTGCTAGACATCGAGTCGACAGTACGCTTGGCCTGAAGCTTCTTTGGAAGGATCGAGCTATCCGAGATGCATATCTTGGTGTGCTTATGGATATGCTTAGCATGCTTTGTGTTGGGCTATCCGGGGTGGTGTAGCACGGTGTGGCATAGTAAGGGGCGAACTATGCCTGGATCATTGGATGCTAGTAGTTGCAGGCTAGCGTTCTCATGTTGCTATACGGGAACCTTGTAGCCAGGATGGACCTCGCATATGCGTATGCTTGGTTGGAGCCTCAATGCTTCTTGACAGGTGAAGCTTATGACTGTATGGGCAGTCCGAGTAATGTCGGCTTGGCCAGGTGGACGGCTATTCACGGTTACCTTCCCGGTACTGTGGAGACAGTGAATCCTACCTGTTGGACGAGTGTCATAGGACACGATGAAGTGACTCGTAGGCCGGCATATGAGCGTGGCTCGTGTTGGTTATTCCGCTGTGCATATTTGGTGCAAGATGACCAGAAGGTCTTGAGACGAACCGAGATGGTTTGTGAGGCTGACTATGGACTAGGAGGGAGTCTGTAGTGCCGCACGGGTAGTCGGTAATATGAATTTCCGCTGCGTGACCGCGTGTGTTTGCCGGTCGACCGATCCGCCCGTGACATTTGGTATCAGAGCCAAAATGGCAAGACATATTCATTCTCTGATCCCATGATTTGGTATCAGAGCGCAAATGATGGCGCATATACATTCTCTGATCCCATGAGTTGGTGTCAGAGCAGAAGTTGCTCGATGTTGAATATACAACGTCTGATTCCACGAAGTTGGCTTATGCTAGAGATGCATATTCGATGAGCCAAAGGCAGCGGAGGACTCAGAGCTGGAATGTTGGTGAATATACATTCTCTGGTCCAAGAGACGGACAGAGCTTTGCTTCCGTTGCATATACATATGATGGTAGCTTCTTGTCCGAGATGAGATGGACAGAGCTTGGCGTATGGTGCTACTTGGTGTAGCTACATTAGTTCTCTGATCCATGGTGTTGGGTGCAGAGCTGTGTACAGAGATGCCTTGAAGACAAGCAGAAGCCGTTATGAATATGCGGGATATTCAGGCATGGTGTTAGTGTTGGATTGGCATATTCGATGTCTCTGTTCCGACGGAGCTTGCGTCAGAGTGTGGTGATGAGGCAACGCGGTGTTGCATATTAAACTCTGATGCTTGATCAAAGGTAGTATCAGCTGAGTATGCTTGGATGGGTTCATTGCTCTATGTGGAAGACACAGTGGTGTTGGAGTAGGGGATGTGACTCAGTATATGGGACAGTTGATGCTAGATCAGTGGTGCCAGTTGCAAGAGTGTTACTGGATGTAGGTGCCTCTGAGTTCGGGTGAATATTCAGGAGCACGTATGCTTTGGGTAGTAGTTCAGTCGGCCCGAGGTCACTGACTACGTATGCTATGGACGGAGATGGCATCAAAGTTTGTAGTACATTTGAGACGTGGATTCTGTAGAGACAGATTCGCGTGGAGCTTGATTGTGGGTAAACCGTGTTGGCTGAGGCTTTGCTATATGTCGATGCGTACTACAAGATCTGTAGGTGGAGATCACATCTAAGCTTACAGTGCATTGGAACGTGAAGTCTGATAGAGTTCAGATCACGGGGGTGATATCGTGTAGCTCACTCGGTGCGACACTATGAGCTATGCAGAACCGTTGCGAAGACCATATCCGAGCTTCGGTACATTCAGAGATGGTGAGTCTGGATGAAGTGAATAGCAGTTACTGTGAAGGGGTGGATGCTCAAGAACAGTATTTGCAGAGATCAGTGTTCAGGGGGAGCACAACCGAGAAATCCAAATCTTTTAATGATCAGTGCGTGTCTTGATGGCTCCAAGTGAAGGGGGCAGACCCAAGAGTATGTTGACAGTGGTCAGTGGTGCGGTACCATGTAGTTCTCAGAGGAGACTACCATGCTCAAGAGAAGTGGCATCGGAGACAGCACATTCTTATGGAACAGCACAGTGAGGTGCGTTGTGGCGCGGTGGCGCATGAGTGGCTCTTCAGAGGAAGGCCAGCACAGAGGTGCAGAGTGAAGACCTTCAGTGGAAGGCATATGCACATGTGGGTGCAGATGAGGCGCGGTGGCGCATGAGAAATCCTTCAGTGGAAGGTATATGCACAGAGGGTGCAGTTGTGGCGCAGAGGCGCGTAAGGATCCTTCAGAGGAGGGACAAGCACAGGGGTGCGATGGTAAGCCTTCAGAGGAAGGGACATGTCCAGATGGGGCAGTGTTGGCGCAGTGGCGCGATGGTAGGCGATCTTCAGTGGAGGAGTCGCATGAGTTCAAGAATGATTAGTACTCGGGGTGAAGGCATGGTTTGCTCAGGTACTGGAGTACACTTGAAGCTTGAGAGCTTGGCAGAGGCCAATGGGGTGCAAGTCCAGAGGGGATGCACATATACTGGTTCAGGGGAACCAGATGAGGATGTTCGCAGTGAAGGTGAGACCGAGGTACTGGAACACAGCAAGGTGCTGAATGTGATGACCATCAAGCGGGTTGAGTGGTCAGTATATGCACAGAGGTGCATTTGGTGGAGCTTTCCGGAGAGGGGAGAGCGCATGAGTTGTGTTGCGGTGCTTGCACTGCGATGCACATGGCAAGATCCTTTGTAGCCGAGGTGAGCGCTGCATTGTGATCGAGATGCTAACTCAGGGCGAAGCCAGTGGATGGTGAGGTGCTAGAGTTGCATGGAGCTTGTGGAAGCTATGGTGATGCTTCAAGAGGTCAGGTGAACCAGAGTGGGGGAGCCTGTGATGAGTGAGTGTCAAGAGTGGCACATATGCGGCAGCGAAGAGTCGTTGGGCCGTTTAGCATCGGAGGATGCGTGGAAGTGTAGCTTGATGGGGGGATCAAGTACACGTTGTGGTGTAGCTTGGTGAGCGGGCCGAGTACACGTTGGTGTAGCTTAGTGGGAGGACTAAGTACACGTGAGCTGAATCAGTGGAGGAAGCTCAGATGCAGAAGATTGAACATCAGTGGATGTCTTTGGCTAGTGAGCCATGAGTATGCTTTGGGAGTGACTTGCGAGTCCTGTCTTGCGAGACAGTATCAGGCTAAGAGTAGCCGTTGGGGACACGGAGGTGTCGTTGAGCAGATGAGAGTACATTGTTGCCGGAGCCGAGTTCAGCAAGAGTGTTGGGCGAAGTGTAGTTGTTCCGATATGACAGAGGTCAGGGGCAGCATGAGGCACAAGGCGTCAAGTCAGAGAGAGTACTTGATTAGAGACCGGAGCATTGGTACGAAGTCTGGAGGTGTACCATGAGTTTAGTCGATGAGGGCATTCGACCGAGCGAGTGGGGGAGAATGTCACGGTACGTTTGTTTGGCTATGCGTACACCGTGACACAGCCGGAGGGCTGGATGAATATGCGTGGCACAGAGGTGCGCGCGCGTGAATATGCATGACTATGCCGGTGGGCTAGTTGCATATGCATGACCGAGCTAGAGGGCGAGGTGAAGCTTCACGGCACGGAGGTGCTGTGTTGTGAATATTCGGGGGCGAGCCGGAGGGCTTGGCGAAGCTTCAATGCTTGGAGAAGCGGCGAAGTGTATATTCATTTCATGGGCCGAAAAAGAGTATGATTGGTCTCATGATTTGATGTTTCCTTTTGGCGGTGGCGAAAAGGTAAATAAGACTACTATAGGGAGGGGTCCCCGACCTCCCTGCTGCACCTTCGGGTGTAGCTTAATTGGGTATTCCACGGAGCAACCCGTGGGCCGGGCCATGCTTAGCTAGAGGGCTATGCGTTGGTTTCCTTAGTCGTAGGAGACGGCTTAGGACTGTACGTGCAGGAGGTGGTACAGCGGCATTCCTAGAATGCCTTAGGTTCCTATGCGTGCTAGACATCGAGTCGACAGTACGCTTGGCCTGAAGCTTCTTTGGAAGGATCGAGCTATCCGAGATGCATATCTTGGTGTGCTTATGGATATGCTTAGCATGCTTTGTGTTGGGCTATCCGGGGTGGTGTAGCACGGTGTGGCATAGTAAGGGGCGAACTATGCCTGGATCATTGGATGCTAGTAGTTGCAGGCTAGCGTTCTCATGTTGCTATACGGGAACCTTGTAGCCAGGATGGACCTCGCATATGCGTATGCTTGGTTGGAGCCTCAATGCTTCTTGACAGGTGAAGCTTATGACTGTATGGGCAGTCCGAGTAATGTCGGCTTGGCCAGGTGGACGGCTATTCACGGTTACCTTCCCGGTACTGTGGAGACAGTGAATCCTACCTGTTGGACGAGTGTCATAGGACACGATGAAGTGACTCGTAGGCCGGCATATGAGCGTGGCTCGTGTTGGTTATTCCGCTGTGCATATTTGGTGCAAGATGACCAGAAGGTCTTGAGACGAACCGAGATGGTTTGTGAGGCTGACTATGGACTAGGAGGGAGTCTGTAGTGCCGCACGGGTAGTCGGTAATATGAATTTCCGCTGCGTGACCGCGTGTGTTTGCCGGTCGACCGATCCGCCCGTGACACTTGGTATCAGAGCCAAGATAGTGAGATATATTCATTCTCTGATCCCATGATTTGGTATCAGAGCAAAAATGATGGCGCATATACATTCTCTGATCCCATGAGTTGGTGTCAGAGCAGAAGTTGCTCGATGTTGAATATACAACCTCTGATTCCACGAAGTTGGCTTATGCTAGAGATGCATATTCGATGAGCCAAAGGCAGCGGAGGACTCAGAGCTGGAATGTTGGTGAATATACATTCTCTGGTCCAAGAGACGGACAGAGCTTTGCTTCCGTTGCATATACATATGATGGTAGCTTCTTGTCCGAGATGAGATGGACAGAGCTTGGCGTATGGTGCTACTTGGTGTAGCTACATTAGTTCTCTGATCCATGGTGTTGGGTGCAGAGCTGTGTACAGAGATGCCTTGAAGACAAGCAGAAGCCGTTATGAATATGCGGGATATTCAGGCATGGTGTTAGTGTTGGATTGGCATATTCGATGTCTCTGTTCCGACGGAGCTTGCGTCAGAGTGTGGTGATGAGGCAACGCGGTGTTGCATATTAAACTCTGATGCTTGATCAAAGGTAGTATCAGCTGAGTATGCTTGGATGGGTTCATTGCTCTATGTGGAAGACACAGTGGTGTTGGAGTAGGGGATGTGACTCAGTATATGGGACAGTTGATGCTAGATCAGTGGTGCCAGTTGCAAGAGTGTTACTGGATGTAGGTGCCTCTGAGTTCGGGTGAATATTCAGGAGCACGTATGCTTTGGGTAGTAGTTCAGTCGGCCCGAGGTCACTGACTACGTATGCTATGGACGGAGATGGCATCAAAGTTTGTAGTACATTTGAGACGTGGATTCTGTAGAGACAGATTCGCGTGGAGCTTGATTGTGGGTAAACCGTGTTGGCTGAGGCTTTGCTATATGTCAATGCGTACTACAAGATCTGTAGGTGGAGATCACATCTAAGCTTACAGTGCATTGGAACGTGAAGTCTGATAGAGTTCAGATCACGGGGGTGATATCGTGTAGCTCACTCGGTGCGACACTATGAGCTATGCAGAACCGTTGCGAAGACCATATCCGAGCTTCGGTACATTCAGAGATGGTGAGTCTGGATGGGATGTAGAGCAGTTACTGTGAAGGGGTGGATGCTCATGATCAGTATTTGCAGAGATGGTGTTCAGAGGGACACGACCCAGTGAAGATCCAAATCTATCATGTTCAGTGCGTGTCTTGATGGCTCTAAGTGAAGGGGGCAGACCTAAGAGTATGTTGACAGTGGTCAGTGGTGCGGTACCACGTAGTTCTCAGAGGAGACTACCATGCTCAAGAGAAGTGGCATCGGAGACAGCACATCCTTATGAGACAGCACAGTGAGGTGCGTTGTGGCGCGGTGGCGCATGAGTGGCACTTCAGAGGAAGGCCAGCACAGAGGTGCAGAGTGAAGACCTTCAGTGGAAGGCATATGCACATGTGGGTGCAGTTGAGGCGCAGTGGCGCATGAGAAATCCTTCAGAGGAAGGTATATGCACAAGGAGTGCAGTTGTGACGCAGAGACGCGTAAGGATCCTTCAGAGGAGGGACAAGCACAGGGGTGCGATGGTAAGCCTTCAGAGGAAGGTATGTCCAGAGGGGCAGTGTTGGTGCAGTGGCGCGTTAGCAGGCGATCTTCAGTGGAAGAGTCGCATGAGTTTAGGAATGATTAGTACTCGGGGTGAAGGCATGGTTGCTCAGGTACTGGAGTACACTTGAAGCTTGAGAGCTTGGCAGAGGCCAATGGGGTGCAGGCCAGAGGGATGCACACATATGGGTTCAGTAGAACCAGATGAGGATGTTCGCAGTGAAGGTGAGACCGAGGTACTGGAACACAGCAAGGTGCTGAATGCGATGACCATCAAGTGAGGTTGAGTGGTCAGTGTATGCACAGAGGTGCATGTGGTGGAGCTTTCCAGAGAGGGGAGAGCGCATGAGTTGTGTTGCGGTGCTTGCACTGCGATGCACATGGCAAGATCCCTTGTGGCCGAGGTGAGCGCTACATTGCGATCGAGATGCTAACTCAGGGCGAAGCCAGCGGATGGTGAGGTGCTAGAGTTACATGGAGCTTATGGAAGCTGTGGTGATGCTTGGGTGGGCAGCACTCAAGTTTGTAGCTCAAGGTGAGCGGCGAAGACTTAAGAGGTCAGGTGAACCAGAGTGGGGGAGCCTGTGATAAGTGAGTGTCAGGAGTGGCACATATGCGGCAGCGAAGAGTCGTTGAGCCGTTTAGCATCGGGGGATGCGTGGTAGTATAGCTTGATGGGGGGATCAAGTACACGTTGTGGCGTAGCTCGGTGAGAGGGCCGAGTACACATTAGTGTAGCTTAGTGGGAGGACTAAGTACACGTGAGCTGAATCAGTGGAGGAAGCTCAGATGCAGAAGATTGAACATCAGTGGATGTCTTTGGCTAGTGAGCCATGAGTATGCTTTGGGAATGACTTGCGAGTCCTGTCTTGCGAGACAGTATCAGGCTAAGAGTAGCCGTTGGTGACACGGAGGTGTCGTTGAGCAGATGAGAGTACATTGTTGCCGGAGCCGAGTTCAGCAAGAGTGTTGGGCGAAGTGTAGTTGTTCCGATATGACAGAGGTCAGGGGCAGCATGAGGCACAAGGCGTCAAGTCAGAGAGAGTACTTGATTGGAGACCGGAGCATTGGTACGAAGTCTGGAGGTGTACCATGAGTTTAGTCGATGAGGGCATTCGACCGAGCGAGTGGGGGAGAATGTCACGGTACGTTTGTTTGGCTATGCGTACACCGTGACACAGCCGGAGGGCTGGATGAATATGCGTGGCACAGAGGTGCGCGCGCGTGAATATGCATGACTGAGCCGGTGGGCTAAGTGCATATGCGAGACCGAGCTAGAGGGCGAGGTGAAGCTTCATGGCACGGAGGTGCTGTGTTGTGAATATTCGGGGGCGAGCCGGAGGGCTTGGCGAAGCTTCAAAGCTTGGAGAAGCGGCGAAGTGTATATTCATTTCATGGGCCGAAAAAGAGTATGATTGGTCTCATGATTTGATGTTTCCTTTTGGCGGTGGCGAAAAGGTAAATAAGACTACTATAGGGAGGGGTCCCCGACCTCCCTGCTGCACCTTCGGGTGTAGCTTAATTGGGTATTCCACGGAGCAACCCGTGGGCCGGGCCATGCTTAGCTAGAGGGCTATGCGTTGGTTTCCTTAGTCGTAGGAGACGGCTTAGGACTGTACGTGCAGGAGGTGGTACAGCGGCATTCCTAGAATGCCTTAGGTTCCTATGCGTGCTAGACATCGAGTCGACAGTACGCTTGGCCTGAAGCTTCTTTGGAAGGATCGAGCTATCCGAGATGCATATCTTGGTGTGCTTATGGATATGCTTAGCATGCTTTGTGTTGGGCTATCCGGGGTGGTGTAGCACGGTGTGGCATAGTAAGGGGCGAACTATGCCTGGATCATTGGATGCTAGTAGTTGCAGGCTAGCGTTCTCATGTTGCTATACGGGAACCTTGTAGCCAGGATGGACCTCGCATATGCGTATGCTTGGTTGGAGCCTCAATGCTTCTTGACAGGTGAAGCTTATGACTGTATGGGCAGTCCGAGTAATGTCGGCTTGGCCAGGTGGACGGCTATTCACGGTTACCTTCCCGGTACTGTGGAGACAGTGAATCCTACCTGTTGGACGAGTGTCATAGGACACGATGAAGTGACTCGTAGGCCGGCATATGAGCGTGGCTCGTGTTGGTTATTCCGCTGTGCATATTTGGTGCAAGATGACCAGAAGGTCTTGAGACGAACCGAGATGGTTTGTGAGGCTGACTATGGACTAGGAGGGAGTCTGTAGTGCTGCACAGGTAGTCGGTAATATGAATTTCCGCTGCGTGACCGCGTGTGTTTGCCGGTCGACCGATCCGCCCGTGACACGAGGCCTGAGACCCTTCGAAGATCATCCACTGATGAGAAGTTGAAAGTGAAATATATTTTTCCTATTGGAGCAATTGACCAAGAGCCGAGATTCGGCCATAATTTCTGAAGTTGGGATCGGAGATCTTCAAGTTTAGGTGGTGTATCATCTTTTGAGAGAATCAGACGTCCAAGCAGAAAATTTTTGCAAGCTTCAAGTCCTTTTTTGTATTCATCTTCACTTTACTTGATTGAGATATGACGCCCCTTGATGCAGGGTGTAGGTAGTTGCGACACAGATATGTTTAATAGTTGAACTATATCAGCAAAGGATCTTCGAGGAGGAGCAGGTTTCACTGTCGGAGCTGGTTCAAGGAATCCCCATGGGCAAATTGTTTGTTGGATCGAGATAGAATCATTCGCCGGTTGAGTCGGTGCCGGCGGTGGGTCTGGAGGTTGTGTGTTAGCCATCAGTTCATGAATCGAAATCAACTCTCCCTTGTAATTATCTAAAAATAATTTAAGAAAAATAAAGTATTTATGCTAGCTTATGTAGAAAATAATTTCTACATAAGAGGCTGATTTTTAGTTTCAAAAATATATCTAATTTGAATGGTTAAGATCAAATATCAAGTTAATCCAACAGTTGTAATTATCTACTACGAATTAGAGACAAAATAGGGATAAAATCTAGATTTTAGTAGATAAACAATGAATATTTAGGATATGGAAAACCTTTTTGGATGGTTAGGATTAACTAAGTTTTAGATAAACATGATCTAATGGTTGTGATCTAATACTTGTTTTCCAAGTTTGAAGATAATTATCTAACTTAAAAGGATAATATAGTATTTATCTAGAATAAATAGGTGTTTATAGTTTTCAAAACACTTTAAAAGATAGAGTTTTGTTTAAAAAGAATTTTCAAAAATCAAAAACACCCCAATGTGTGGCGCACCCTTGCTGCCACATTTTTCTATTTAATGTGTGGGGCCCACTTGGACGCCCCACACCTATATATATTATTTTATATATATTAGTTCCTTTTCTCACTAAAATTTAAAAAAAAATGATTATTTTCATTTCATTTTATGCATGCATGGATCCTAGGGCAAGGTTTCTATGTTTCCATCCCACTAACTAACTAAAATTTTTAGACTTACATCCAAACTATCTTTTGGGCTGTTTTGGGCCCATGGGCTTAAAGCTCACTTTCGGGTCCAACCCTAGCTAAGAAAATCTAGGGTGTTACATGAAGCTAGGCATTTAATTGTTATGCCTCTAAGATTTTCCTCATGATGACAGGTTCTGCCACCACGTGAGTAAGATATGCTCTGTCCATCCCTCTCACTACTTGAATATCGAAGTCCGCTATGGTTTCCATCATCCTGAAAGTTGCTAGGGTCCCATGGCTCTTTCTACTCAGAGCATCAGCCACCACATTAGCCTTTCCTAGATGGTAGTTCAACGTGAAGTCATAGTCCTTCAAGAACTCGAACCATCTCCTCTGACGCAGATTTTGTTCTTTCTGCGTAAAAATATATTTTAGGCTTCTGTGGTCTGAGAAGACTTCGAACTTTTCTCCATACAAGTAGTGCATCTGCATCTTTAGCACAAAAACTACTGCTGCCAACTCAAGATCATGAGTCGCGTAGTTCTTCTCGTGGTTCTTCAGTTGTTCCTTATAACGCATCACATTATACTGTATATCCGACTCCTGTCTCAAGGGTTGCCAGAATTGGAGCGGTTGTCAACCTTGTCTTCAATTCTTCGAATGATTTTTCGCATTCCAAGTTCCACTCGAACTTGACTCCCTTACTTGTCAGTTTAGTCAGTAGAGCTGTTATTCTTAAAAAGTTCTCCACGAACCTCCCGTAATATCCTGCCTAGCCCAAGAAGCTTCGGATTTCATGAACATTCCTAGGTCTCTCCCATCTGACCACCACCGCTATTTTATCAGAATTCACCGCAATACCCTACTCCGATATGACATGTTTCAGAAATAGAACCTCGATCATCCAAAAACTACATTTACTTTTCTTTGCATAGAGCTGGTGCTCTCTGAGAGTCTATAGAACAATTTTTAGATGTTCCTCATGTTCCTCCATAGTCTTCGGCTATACCAGTATGTCATCTACAAAGACTACCACAAAACGATCCAGGTAGGGCCAAAACACGCTGTTCATTAAATCCATGAACGCCGCCGGTGCATTGATTAGCCCGAAAGACATTACTAAGAATTCGAAATGACCATAGCAGGTCCTGAATGACCTCTTTTTAATATCTTTGTCCCTGATTCTGAGCTGATGGTAGCCCAATTGCAGATCAATTTTCGAAATGCGTTTGGCTCCTTTCAGTTGAACAAAGAGGTCTTCAATCCTTGGCAGTGGATATATATTCCTGATGGTCACCTTATTAAGTTTACGATAATGCACACATAATCTCATTGATCCTCTTCACAAATAACACTAGTGCTCCCCATGGTGATGCGTTGGGTCTAGTGAACCCCAATTATTGTAGTTCCCGAAGTTGCTTGTCCAACTCCTTGAGTTCTTGAGGTGCCATCTGGTAAGGTCGAATTGAGATCTCCATCTTGCCTGGTTGAACTTCTATCTTAAACTTGATATCTCTGTGAGGAGGTAGTCCTAGAAGTTCTTTAGGAAATACATCTTCGTAGTCATTGACTACCGGAATATTAACCCTTGCTAGTGCTGGGGTATTTGCTTCTTCCAGGGATGCGAGTAGAGCTCGATGCTGATTGGTGAGACAGTGCCTGACCATCCTAGTCCTGCTTGGATCGATGATCTTCTCTTTATCTCCAAGGACAGATAACCTTTGTCCCTCCGGGGTGGTAAATGTGGCCTTTTTATTAAGATAATCTAGTATGACTCTATAGGAGGACAACCAGTCAAATCCCAAGATTACATCATACTCAGTCATCTTCATGACAATAAAATCTACCGCCAGTTCATAATTGGCCAAAATAATAGGGCAACTTTTACAGACTTTGTTCTAGATAATAGTTTGCCCTAGAGGGGATGCTATATGCAAAGAATATCCAAAAGGTGTAACTTCCAATCCAAGGGTTACAGCAAAATGTACAGATATAAAAGAATATGTTGCACCGAAATCAAAAAGTATCTTAGCTCAGGAGCTATAGATAAGAAATCTACCTTCGATAGTGGCGACTTCTGCTTTCACCTCGGGAGGTGCCAAATGGTTGATAATGCCCTGAACCCATGGTGCCTCTTGTGGCTTTGGTTGATATAGTGGTGCATTGTTCCTTGCTTGGTGTTGTGGTCTTCCTTGACCATTATGTGGGCGATTGTGTTGCTGATTTTGCTGCTGACCCTGAGGTCGATGGTAAGGTGTTTATCCTTGATTATGATGATTCTATCTTCCATCCTGTCCACGAAGTTGTTTTGGGCAGTTCCTTACAATTTGCCCTTCCTGGCCACAATGATAACACTTCCGTTCGTTATTGCATGCTGGTTGCTGTCTATTCATTTGCTGGTTATGTGTCCATTGAGCTTGCCTAGGATTTGGCTTGTGCTTTTTCCTCTGGTCACTTCATTTTTTTTCTTTTTGGCTATTAATCCATTTTGCTTCCACAACTAATGCCGTATCAACAAACCGAGCGTAAGTGGCATGGCAAAATGGAACCACTCTCCCTTTGATCACTGCTTTCAGTCCTCCTTGAAACTTGCGAGCCTTAAGTAACTCTGTTGCGATCACATGCGGGGCATATCGAGACAGTTCAGTAAATTTTTTCTCATACTGGGAGACCGTCATGTCACTTTGAACTAAATTCATGAATTCCATGCTCTTATGTGCACGCGCGGTTTCTAGAAAGTATCGCTACAGGAAGATTTCCTCAAATTCTCCCCATGTTAAATTTTCCAAATCCCGAGTCCGTGTGATTGACCCCCATAGTGTTCAGCCTCACCCTCAAACAGATACACTATCAACTGCACGCGATCTTCCTCCACCATTCCCAAAGATGCGAATTTCTTCGTGATGCTTAGCAACCATTATTTGCCTTCGATGGGTCCTCCCTTCCCGTAAATTCCTTCGGATGCAATCCTTGGAATTCCTTCAACAAGTTAACTCCATGATGAGACTGTGACTATGGTGGTTGTCGTAGTTGTTGCTGCTGAGTCGTCTCCATGTTATTGGTAATTCTTCCCAGAGCTTCCACAACCTTATCCATATTTTTGTAACACCCCACTTTTCAAATCTTATAATCCAACTCAGATCATTAAACTTGAAAAGAAGAGTATTAGAAGGATACATGATTATAGGCATTGTAAGAACAAAGATTGGTCATTATTTTTCTCTATTCTATAAAATCTAACCATAATAGATCAACAAAATTAACTCAAAACAGTAGTTAAAAGTTAATTCATGGTTAACTAAGTTTGACTAAAGTAAATCAAAAGGTTTATGCAAACTAATAGATGTTTTAGACATATAGTAATCTATCCAGAATCTGCATCAGGTCTGTTATTTTGTACATAAATAATTCATCTTAAATTATTTTTAAGTCATTCCAAAACTAAACGGAAATAGACAAATAGATCTAAAATATCACAGAAGAACATTTTTTAATTTGGAAATCATAACATATTGTAAAATCAACCGTAACAGGGTCCATCTGCACTGACAGCAGAAATTCAGTAACATAATATGATGTTTTACCCTATTCAAACCAGATCATAAGTAATCCAAAAATTATAAAATTTTAGGA
>MVGT01003255.1:23366-95565 GCA_002174775.1 Macleaya cordata
CTGCTTAATGCATCTGCTACCACATTCGCCTTTCCAGGATGATAATTTAGCGAAAAGTCATAATCTTTGAGGAACTCTAGCCATCTCCTTTGTCTCAGATTCAAATCTTTCTGGGTAAAGATATACTTCAAACTTTTGTGATCTGAGAAAACTTCAAACCTCTCGCCATAAAGGTAGTGTCTCCACAACTTCAGTACGAAAACTACGGCTGCTAATTCCAAATCATGCGTCGCATAATTCTTCTCATGATTCTTTAGTTGTCTTGAAGCGTAAGCCACGACCTTTTCACTCTGCATAAGTATTCCACCAAGTCCATTGTGTGAAGCATCATAATAGATTACGTATCCAATTCTCTACTTTGGTGTGGTTAAGACTGGTGCTGAAGTGAGTCTCTGTTTCAGCTCTCCGAAAGATTCTTCGCATTCAAGGCTCCATTCAAACTTAACTCATTTCTTAGTTAGGTGTGTGAGTGGTGCTGCTAGTCTAGAGAAATTCTCGACGAAACGTCGATAATAGCCCGCTAAACCCAAAAAGCTTCAGATTTCAATCACATTCTTAAGTCGTTCCCAACCTAGGACTGTTGAAATCTTAGTTGGGTCTATTGCTATCCTATGTTCTAAGATAATATGCCCATGAAATAACACTTCTTTCTTCTAAAATTCATACCTACTTTTCTTAGCGTACACTTGATGCTCCTTAAGTGTTTGCAAGTCAATTCTCAGATGTTCTTCGTGTTTTCTCCGTCGTGCAGTAAAGTTTTTTTTTTCTACATTTTTCGGTGCCTAAGAATATTGGATGAAAAATCCTTTCACCATCTTCTTGGTTTGATATATTCTATTCTTCTAATGTTGTGAAGGTTTCCTAACGCCTCATCGATTTTTTGTCTGAGAAACTTCATTGTCATTGCGATGTGGTGAAAATTACAATTGTTGGGGAATACATGACTTACTAAGAATAATCACCTAGTAGCTGACCACCTTCATCCAAATCACTTTCCTACATGGTTGCTCTATTTTGGGTTGTCAACTAAACAGTGCCATCCTATGTAGTTGGTGCCATTAAGATGAAGAGTCTACTGCTTTTAATCACAGTTTCATCGCCATCCCCTCTCTTTACTTTTCACCACTTATCCGCAAAATTTTTGTCTTCACAATTCGTCTTTGCAACGTATGAGGTGATTTATCTTGGTGTAAGTATCAGTCGATATCCTTTCGCTGGTGCCGATTATTACGTAAACGTGGTATATAAACTTTCAAGTTTATTCCATCAAAAAGAAAATTCGGGTTCGGGCTTCCAACCCAAAAAGACTAGCCTATTAGGTGGAGTTGACCCAAACCCATATAAACCCCAAGACCCCCCTTATCCAACCGATGTGGGACTAACCCACTTTGTCACTTATTTCACCGTGACATTCTCTCCCACCCGAATCCTGCAATGCCCTCGTTGCAGTTGTGCCAACATCTCTACCCATCCCCACTTTCCTTTGGGGGACCCACTACCTTTTATGGACACAACACTATGTGTGGGCACTTGACACAATGACTCGGGCCACCCTGCATTCCCGTCCCTACCCTCCTTTAGGGGACCCACTACCTTCGTGGACACACCTCCCTTGTGTGTGGGTGCTTGGAGTGACATTGGATTGGGCCGGGTCTGCTCTGATACCACTTTGTCACGGGTTCGGGTTTTCAACCCAAAAGACTAGCCTATTAAGTGGAGGTCCCCCCTTATCCACATTGGTTATATATTTTTCCTACTAACTAATTACTTTCAACTAATCATCACCAGATGTTATATGATATGATGTCAATCGATCAGCTTCTAGGATCACATCATACTTCAATATCTCAAAAGAGACAAAGCTAACCAGTGGTTCCAGATTAATCAATAATCAAGTTACGTCTTTTCTTATTTCTTAAAGAGAAGGCATATCTAATAAACTTGGAAGAAAATATAAACTTCCTACTAACTAATGTGTTTGTTACCTGAAGCGACACCAACCAATTCACTTCTTGAATTGCATCACATCCTGACACTCAGAAAATAATTTATTATTTTTCTAGTCACATCATCCCCTATTATTATATCAACATACATGCAATTCTTTTATAATAATAAGGTTTTTAGTTGTTTACCCTTACCCCAAAATAAACATCACTACTCAAACCAAATAACAACGAAAAAATTTATTTTTATTTTCATAGAGGTAAACTTAAACAAGTGGTGTATATTTACATATAATTATGTATCTTTTCTATACATAATCATTCGTACAAAGTAAATATATTTTTTTTAATAGTATCTAGACATCAGGTATTGGAGACAATTTCAAAAGATAAGTCGGATACACCAAGAAAATAGTTTCTTTAATAAATTTTTTTTTTACAAACACTTCTATACGTGCTTTTATGTAAGTAAATCAACACTCGATAAATAATTGTATTCACAATCGATAAATCATTATACTAACAATCGATAAATTCGATACACCATAAAATATAGAGTACTCTTTTTTTTTTTAAAACACATCCCACAAGTTCCAAAAAAGATCTAGAGCCTAAGCTCTGATACCAAACTGTAACACCCCACTTTTCAAATCTTATAATCCAACTCAGATCATTAAACTTGAAAAGAAGAGTATTAGAAGGATACATGATTATAGGCATTGTAAGAACAAAGATTGGTAATTCTTTTTCTCTATTCTATAAAATCTAACCATAATAGATCAACAAAATTAACTCAAAAGAGTAGTTAAAAGCTAATTCATGGTTAACTAAGTTTGACTAAAGTAAATCAAAAGGTTTATGCAAACTAATAGATGTTTTAGACATATAGTAATCTGTCCAGAATCTGCATCAGGTCTGTTATTTTGTACATAAATAATACATCTTAAATAATTTTTAAGTCATTCTAAAACTAAACGGAAATATACAAATAAATCTAAAATATCACAGAAGAAAGTTTTTCAATTTGGAAATCATAACATACTGTAAAATCAACCGTAACGGGGTCCATTTGCACTGACAGCAGAAATTCAGTAACATAATATGATGTTTTACCCTATTAAAACCAGAACATAAGTAATCCAAAAATTCTGAAATTTTAGAAGAAAATAACAGAGTTTATTATAAAAATAATCCAACTGACGGAACATCATTCTGATCTCAGAATTAAGAGAAACAATTCAAACATCACAGTACTATCAGATTTTGAGTTCAAAACCAAACATAAAAAGTTACAATTCCAACATATAAAACCATTCTCCAAACCAAAATAAAACTTAAAGCATCCCATAATCCCTGTGATATAATACATAAAGTAGTGTGATCAAACAANTGTAACACCCCACTTTTCAAATCTTATAATCCAACTCAGATCATTAAACTTGAAAAGAAGAGTATTAGAAGGATACATGATTATAGGCATTGTAAGAACAAAGATTGGTCATTATTTTTCTCTATTCTATAAAATCTAACCATAATAGATCAACAAAATTAACTCAAAAGAGTAGTTAAAAGCTAATTCATGGTTAACTAAGTTTGACTAAAGTAAATCAAAAGGTTTATGCAAACTAATAGATGTTTTAGACATATAGTAATCTATCCAGAATCTGCATCAGGTCTGTTATTTTGTACATAAATAATTCATCTTAAATTATTTTTAAGTCATTCCAAAACTAAACGGAAATAGACAAATAGATCTAAAATATCACAGAAGAACATTTTTTAATTTGGAAATCATAACATATTGTAAAATCAACCGTAACAGGGTCCATCTGCACTGACAGCAGAAATTCAGTAACATAATATGATGTTTTACCCTATTCAAACCAGATCATAAGTAATCCAAAAATTATAAAATTTTAGGAAAAAATAAAAAAGTTTATTATAAAAATAATTTAACTGACAGAACATCATTCCGATCTCAGAATTAAGAGAAACAATTCAAAGATCACAGTACTATCAGATTTTGAGTTCAAAACCAAACTTGAAAAGTTACAATTCCAACATATAAAACCATTCTCCAAACCAAAATAAAAGTTAAAGCATCCCATAATCCCTGTGATATAATACATAAAGTAGTGTGATCAAACAAATTAAGCACACCTACAAATTATGCTAAAAAGTAAGTGTTTCCACGATCGTCAAATTCACGATCTACACTCCAACACCCTCCTCGAACTCTGTGGGGAAAATTATCAGGGTGAGTAAGCTCAGTATGAAACTAACCAAAAATAATAGATTCAAACATGTATGAATGAGGAAACACATTTAAAAATGCAATAAAACATATGCAACAGCAGAAACCACGTTTTTAAGTTAAAAGTGTTGCTGAAAACTCTGCCCGGTCCACTGGAGCCCAAGCTCAGTCTGTTAGAAAAAGGGTTGCACATACCTCATTTTTTTTAAAGAGTCTTGAATATATATTTTTTTTTTTATTCCTTTCTGAAAACAGAGTTCGTACAATATTCAGTCCTTAGAGACTAATTGTTCTCTCTAAGACTGGTCTTAATGGATAATTAAAAACAATGAAACTGGTCTCACGTGAAACTTTTTGAGTAAAGGTTTCCCTGAACTCAATATTGGTTTATCAAATCATACTTAAATTTATGTGTTTAGAAACCACCACTCACACACCAAATATAATATCTAAAAGAAAAGCATGACTGCAATCAAATACTAACTCCGTCTTAAAGAAAGTACCTCAACCTTCCTCAACCTTTAACCCATCAATAAGTAAAGGCATTCATGAAATAATCCATAACCAAGTACTTTTTAAAAGAAACATCAAACCATACGAATACGAAATCCATAGTCCCATTCCCTGTTTAGATTGTAATAAAAATAATAGTGTTTTTCAAAGTAGAATAACCTACTCCGTGACTTGTAAGTCGAGTGATACTCCCGCGAATCTACGATCCGCCTAACGTTCCAACTCCTGAATCTGTGGAGAGTAGGAAGGAAAATAATGAGTATAACTCAGTAGGAAGAAACAACAATAACACTAACATTTTACAAATCGATGCTTACTCCCATCCCCGTTGGATTCTCGTAAAGAAGAATCCAACTGACTCACCTTGCCTACGACATATTCAACACGGATAATAATTAGCTTTACCCATTACTCTCTGAGCCTAATATGCTCTGAAAATACTTTTAGATATCTGACAAGATAACTTCAAGCCATATTAAGGTGTATTCTAGATTATCACTAATATTTATGACAAGTACACATCATTCCACAATTACATTATGCTTTTTCACTTATGACCTCAATTATAACTTCAAATCATTGAGAAAAATATGAAATTTTATACCAAACCTCATATTCATGCATTCCATATCTGCACCATCAATACGTTTTAGCATTTGTGGCGTTTAATGCTCCGACTATGATCTGCCATGCTTTTTAAACTTTATGACAACAATATTTCATGGTTCATATGATCACAAAAATGTGGCCAAAACATTCCCAAAACATATATATATATATATATATAATCCACATTGCAATATGATCAATATCACATGCTTTCTTACATAAGTCATCACATAAACATGATGGAACAACATAAGTTATGCTTTTTAATAAGCTTACAGCAACACTAGTCAATATGTAAATGCATTTCAGCAACAGTTCATAACCAGAAAAGCGTGGTCTTTTTGACAGCTTATTCTCTTTACGATTTTTAAATCTTACGGCTGTTACGGGTGTCACCCACGATCGTGAGATCGTCTTCTGTGGGGAACCCATCATGGGGTATCGCCATAAGGCTACCTAAAAGGCACGAATCATATTGATTCAGTATTTTCTCTTGTTTTCTTATTACATGTTTTTCTCATTTCACAAGTGATAATACACTATTTGTACACACAACATGTAATACGCATGCAATCATTATTTCGATATTGACATGCATTCACCATATGACAATCGGCTAGAAATCATTACACATCACATTCACGTTATCATGCTATATGTAAAAATATTCAAGTCTATGAAATCAAACAACCACATCAATATCGATTCAATGTTATTCACATCATCATGGTATTAAAACACGATTCAAGTTCATAGAAAAATATATCCATATCAAGGTCGATTTTGATCATATGCACTTCAATATGCAATCTAAGTAAAATATTAAATCCATGAAAGTACATAACCACATCAAGATCGATTTAAATCAAACAATATAGATGAGCATGTATTCATAAGATTATAAAAAAGTTACACAATATAATCTTAAACAAATTCTCCTCCTACCTTAACCATGATTTAGTTAGGATAGGGATGATGGTCTCTTCCTTTTTCTTTTCTTGGTTATCCTTCCTCTTCACTTCTTCCTTGGTTTTGGTTTAATGGAGGATAAAGGTGTGTGAAGAAATGAGATGGTTTAGAGGAGAGGGATGGGATCAACTAGAATAGGTGGGTTTTATTTTTTTTTCTTTCTTTGTTTCAACCGAATGAAAGATTGAGTGAGACAGGGAGAGTAGAGATCGACTTGGACAACCTATCTCTCTCTCTCTCCCTCTCTCTCTCCAATCGATATCTACTCCATCCCCACCTTCCTTTCCAAAATTTTGACTATCTTTGGTATTTTTCCAACATTCAAAGTGTTATGCTAGTGTGTGTTGCAAGTTCAAAAGATCATGATGTTCAAAGTCGTCTAGAACTATGCAGGTGTCCATCAAAAATGAATCCTAAGGTTGGTGTTTTTCACCATGAGTTTAATTCCAACATGGTGAGCAAATCTTTCTAAATTTTGTGTCACCAATCTATGATAGGGAAGTTTTGGGAAATTTAATGGTCTAATTTATATTTGGTTAGATCTTCCCATTATAGATAGATTGGCCAAGGCACATATTAGGTTACTTCTTGCATCATCTAACCAATCTTAGGTCATCAAGTTAATCTCACGGCTAGCATCTCTTGTCGTTGTCTTAAAAGAGAAATAATATTTTTAGTATAGTATGTACAATATATATATATAATGAGCTAACCAAAATAGTTCAACAATTCAAATTTTTATTTCTATACTTAGATACAATTCAAACTTAGTAATTATCCTTAGATATTTTAAGTTATATGTTTGAATTTTGAAGAAGATATTCTTATAGGTTATTTTTCAAACCTTCCATTTATATGGATATCTTTTCAATCAATGAGTACTAACCAAATATATATTTATATATGACATAAATATTTTTATTGTATGCATAGAATCATTTAGGTAACAATATATGCTAGGAGAGAGTGATATGGTCGATTCTCTCTCTCTCCCTTTCTCTCCAATGCCTCCCACCATGTAGGTCCCATTATGTTATTAATAACTTGCATGCAAAATAATTTGTGTGATCCTAACAATATTTTCCAATCATTTAAGTACTCACATGCATATATATATATGTAAATAAATATAAATGTATATATGTATACCATGCCAACATATTTTCACATGAAATCATAGAAATCTAAAGTCTTTCTTCAACATGGGGTCCACCTTTCTCTTCCTTATATGAATATGTATTTCATACCAACATATTTTCACATAAAATCATAATTCCATCTTAACACAAATATTAATATTTACTATTTAAACACTTGCATAATAATTTATGCATGCATGCAAATCGTGAACGTAGGCAAGGAATCGTTAATTCCACCCCTATGGAATTAGCACATGGGTTTTTGACACCCAACATACTGATTAGTCTAGAATTTTAGGACTAACCTCGACCCATGGGCTTGGGCTCATCTTCGTCCATTCTAAAATACGAAAAAAATAAATTCTCGAGTGTTATATGATCGTCCCTGTGTATGGTGTATATAACACCATATCACGTGTTTGAGTGTACATGTATATACTACACGTATCACACCCCTTGTTTGTGCATGGATAAAGAGCACATCTACGTCACCTTGCTTTATGTGCACAGGCCTACTGATGGCGCATGTCGCTTTCTTTTGCTGCATACAGACAGATGAATGTATGCATCTTTTGCCCTGGAACTACCTATCCTGACACGTAGATTAGGGGGCTTGTATTTTATATCTGTATAGTTTATTCATTCTTTAATTGCTGTAGAATAACTGTAGTTTGATTATATATTTCCCTAAGAGTTTTTAATCACTAAGTAAAAGTTGTTCTCACGGATGGGCAGTTGTTGGGTGCCTAACACCTTCCCAACCAGTACCTAGATCCCCTTATCCACCATCTATATATTGCAAACCATCCACTTTGGATCATCGCCATGGTTTTTGCAAAAAACTAGATTTAGGTCGATTATCCAAATATTTTGGGTCCTGATTCCCATAAATCAGGTGGTGACTCCATACTCTATCACATTCATACCCCCTACGTGGGCGAATCCTACTTCGCATTTCCCACGTATTCTCCCTCTTCTTCGGAGGTAGGGAGTGTGTGCGCATGAGGTGCTGGATTTTGGTTCCATATATGTGTATCTAGATTTAGTCACTACTAAACACCCTATTTAAGTTTAAAACAATTAATAGTCTTCAATTCAAAGGAATAAGCTAAATTCATAAGTTAATGTTGTTGTCAGAGTTTTGCATTAGTGGTGAAGATCAGGCCATTACTCCCTAACCATAATTCGGATTAAGGTGAGTTAGGTTCTTTGGACACTGGCCTCAAAGCTGATTCTCTACGGTTTTACACAGAAATTGTGCTAAACTCAGACCAATGCAGGAATTCAGGGTTTCCAACATGCAAGGTCAAACTTAGGGTATATGGAAAGTCATCTTCTTAATCTTGGATTAAGGTGAAATTTCTTAAGTTTATATATCAGTCTAATAAAAATAAAATAGAAGGCATAACATCATACAAACACATGTGTTTAAGAGAAAACATTAAAACTCATTCACATATTATTATAACTCAAACTATTCAATCATATTCCAACTATATCATAAGTATTCATTGTATCATGTATTAACTTCAAACTAACTAATCAAAACCAAATCATTGTTATGAGAAAATAAATCATAGCTATTCAACTATGTTGTCACACTAATAAATAATAATCCTAATTCCCAAGTGATCTATTTCTACCATCATCTTCTTTCTAAGTTATCGGAAGGGTACGTACTTCTAAATCTTCAGTTTCTTCTCAAGACTTTTGGTATAACTTCGAGTTCTCCTCCTTATTCCTGTAGAGGGTAAAAACGTAGGGTGAGCAAAGCTCAGTAGGTACAACCAAAGGATAGGTTAATGACTAACACTTTTTTCAAAAAATCACAAGCTTTTTGCCACAAACCAATCTAACCAATGCCATTTGAAGCCAATCTTTCCTTTAAAAAGACCTCACACACTCTTTTCCAAAAACTCAACCACTTAGGGTTGTTCACTCAGAACACTCTTTTTGAAAACACTTTTGAAAACTGACTAGTGTTAGCCACAAAAAATAGGTTTATTTTTTAAAACCACAACTTTCAACTATAAAGAGATAAACAAGATGCAACCGTGTATATAGAAGTATATGCATTATTTTATGTTTCACATTCTCACATTATACTAATTATATTATTAGCAATCTTTCCAATTTTCGTCAGGGCTTTTACAGCAGCCAACCACGGCTGTTACGGGTGCAAACAATCCAGATATACCTCTCTTACGAAGATGCTAATAAGGCGGGAACAACGTCTCTAAGACAACTGACGATCAATATTTGTATGGTGTGACATAGATTAGGTCACATATGTAATTATTGATTTCTCGTCAGGGCTATTACGGGAGCTAACCACAGCTGTTACGGGTGCCAACTATCCAGATATACCTCTCTTGCAGAGATGCCACTAGGGCATAAATAACATCACTTAAGATAACTGACGATTAGATATATTTTATATCATTGTTTACATCTCTTGCGGAGACAATATCACTTAGACTAAGGTTTCTTTTAACCTCACATCTTATCACTTTAACTTCCGATAGCTTTTAAACATAATCACTCATGATCACACAGCCCAAAACAATACTGATTTTATGTAAGAAAATCTTTTGAAAAGCATCATATGGTTTTATAAAGAAAACATCTTTTGAAAAACATGAATTTATAAAATAATCGAGAAAACGGGGAATTTTGAAAAACAAGTTTTAGGATAATGGTTCTCCCTACCTTTTTCGCTTAATTTCTACGAGGCTTTGACTTACTTTTCCTTTTCTTCCTCTAGCTTTAAATACTCCAAGCTTTCTTCAAACTTAAATGGGTTTTAATCTTCTTCAAACTTGGGTTTGAAGAAGATGAAGAGGGAGAGAGAGAATGAGAGAGAAATAGGCTAGGGGGTTTTTCTTCTTCTTTTTTTTTTCAACTTGAAAGTTGGAATTTTTGGTGTGAGAGTGGAGGTCGACCAGGCCCCTATTTATAGGGTTTGGTCTCCCAATTCCACCTCCTTAAGGATTTCTAAACCTATCATATCTATCTCAATTCCAAGTTTATCTCTAACTCTTATTTATCTATAATTATTTTTAATTTTTAAACTACTAATTATATTAAATGTTAATTTATTTTAGATGGCTAAGATTAAATCTTAAACCATCTAATGGTTCACATTAAATACTACTAGTTATGGATAAACAAGGATATCTAATGTTTTAGGTTTTGGAAACTATTTCAATGGCTAAGATTTAGTAACTTTAGATAATCATAATCTAATGGTGTAGATTCATTCCTTCTTTATCAAGGTTTTGGATTTACTTTAATTTTAGTAGATATACTAACAATTATCTAAATTAGTAATTATCCACTTTTTAGAAAAAAATCAAAAATTAGGTGTTTATCTAAATTAGGAGTTTTTAAAAATGAGAACTACTATTGGGACCGGTCCATTCATCTGTCTAGACAGATTGAGCTGGAAAGGAATCAATATTTAATTGATATATATTGGATTAGGGTTCATATTGATCATCAAAGTCTGAAAATACATATCAAAATAATTATGAATAAGTGGTCCTGGTCCCTGACTCCTCTAAAATAGGTAGCGCACAAGGCAGCCCCTTGTACCCATTTTTTTACAAGTGGGACCCACCACTTGGTTACCCCATATCAAAAACATCCTAGTTCCACTCAACCACCTTTTCTCATTTCATTTCCAGTTTCATTTTTAACTTCATTTTCATTTCATTTCTCCACATTTCATTTTTATTTCATTTCTAATAAAATCCTAATGTTCCAAAATGAACCTAATCTAATGGTTTATTCCATCATTTTCATTTCTCATTTCTTAATCTAGGGTTTAGAGTGTTCACTAACATTTCTAACTCCGAAATGTTCATTTCTATAATCGTTTCATTTCTAGGTGACTGGTGGTATTCTTTGTTTTATAAATTACTAGAAATGATTAGTGTTTGAGGTTATTCTAAATTGTATATTGACTTTAACTATAAATATAGGTCAACAAAACCCTAGTTTTCATTTTATTTCTCCGGTTTTCCAAACCGAAGGTTCAGTTCTAAGGTTTTAAGACTCATTTCTAAAGGATAACCCCTAGTCACTCTCTCAAAGAGATTTTGAAAACATTTGGTTTTGTTTAAAAAATATTTTGAAATCATTTTGAAAACATTTATGCAAGACTCATTTTGCAAATCATTTTGAACTCATTTCTACACCTTATATACATATTCCATGTATATAGTGTTGGGGTTTATGCCCTAAAATAATTTAAATTGATAACATTGATAAATTATATTTATTAATAAGCATGATACTATATTATTACTTTATTCATATGATGGATTAAGTGTTGTTCACAAGATGATGTTGTAAGTAAATTATTTGTATGAAGTGTTCATACATGGAGAGATGTAATTTACTGGTTCCTTATATTCTTGTATAGTTCATAGTCAGTGATGAATCTGAACAATTCATCTGATAAGACTATAATACACTAGACTTCTATATTATAGGGTGATGTATCTCCATCACTAGAGTGGCGACTCTAAGTCAGTGTGTTGGTGTATTAAGAATACACTGAACAGGTCAGACAGAATACTTTTTATGTTATTGTCAGCACATAAAAAGATTCTGTAAAACTTGCTAATTGCAAATGTCCTAAATCCTGAGAGCATAGTATACCTTACAAGTTGGTTTCTACTCACTTTGATCTACCAAACAGTGAGGTCAGACAACGCAAACGTGATCCAATATTCTGGGTAGGTTGGGTGATCGAAATCACTTAGTGGGATTACTTTGTGTCAATAAGGAATCCACACCGAAATGATATTCCCTTAAGAGCCTAATCAAAAGTATTAATTATTCTAGACTGCGCAGTGATCCTATAAAATGTTTATTGGATTATTAGAATAATTATAATGGTATGATATGGCAGGCAAGGACTAAGATGTAATTACTCGAAAGGTGCTGACATTAATAGTTAATGTTACCTTGGTGTATATTACGAATATCAGTTAAGTGGAGGGACTATTTGCTGGTATAACGAGTGAAGGGCTTCTGAATAATATTCATTTACTTGAGAGTATTCAGTTGCAGTTATTTAGTGGACTTAACTGCAATTAGATTTATTATTTGAGAATTATATGAGATATATGGACCTCAAAGTAATAAATCAAAAGCTTAAGTAAGTGGGGCCCATATGGACCTAACTTGGAGCTAAAGATATGGGAAGAGAGTCTTTCTCTATAAATAGAGATAGGGTTCATAAGATAGCCCACCCTAACTTGTGTATCTAAAACTCTCTCCCAATTTAGAATTCAAGTTATGACCTTTATGGTTTTAGAAACCCAAAATTCGTAATATATTCCCGTCAGAATTTAAAATCGCGTTTTGAGGCTTTTCGGAGCAGAATTGGAGATTCGCTATTTCACGCAAAGTTGTAGAAAATTCGATTTCCTACAAAAAGCATATATCATCTAGGCGAATCGGATCAACCGTTAGAGAGTTATGGCCGAAATACAGTTGCTGTATCTTTTCGGGTTTTCGACGACTGATCCAGAACGTAGGAGGAAGATCTGTGATTACATGCAAGCGTTTAAACGGTATGTATCTGATCTTCAAGTTATTGTTTTAATTCATGCATCCTCATGTGATCTTCTGAAGGGAAAATAGTTATTTGTTTTCGCTGCACAATTTAATCTAGACCCTATTTTCTCCAACAGTGGTATCAGAGCCAGGTTGAGGCACTGCATGAATTATTACATGAAATCTTTTTATTTAAGGTTGTTCCTGATTATTTAAGGGTTTGATTGATCCAAAATACTTAGGGATTAAATTTATATCAATGAGATTGATAAGGGTTGGATTAATTTTTGGTAAAAGGTCTGTACACAAAGATTAGATTGGGATCCAAGAAAAAGAAAATAGTATTCTTGTTGTTCTTGACCAAAAGAAAGGGTTTCTAAATTTTTCAAAAAAGAAAAGGATTAAAAGTGTGTTTTAATCGGTTTAACAAAAATTAGTAGTTCTTGTTTATTAATTTTATTTTGATTCAGGAAAAGGTTTTATAAAATAATAAAAAAAAAAAAGGCAAGGAGTCATGGGTTAGTTTTAGGGTTTCTTTGGTTAAATTGTTTAATTAAAGAAAGTTTTAATTAGAATTTTTAATTAGTTAAAGTGTTTAATTAATTAAATAGAGTTTCTAATTAAAAGATTTCTTAATTAAGAGTTTTAATTAAGGTTTGATATAACCAGGTAATTTTGTTAACGTCAGAGCAATATGAGATATAGTTGTGATGTTATAAATTTTGGTTATTATTAGGTTTGATACAACCAGGCTATTTCTTGATAACATCAGAACTTTAATAGTTAAAGTTTTAATGCTATTGTAATAGTTTTGGTTAAGGGTTGACCTATTAGCTGTTAAGGGGTAACCCAAGAACGGTTATGGGGTAACTCAAAACTGTTATGAGGTGACCTGAAACTGTTATGAGGTAACCCACGAACTGTTATGGGGTAACCCAAGAACGGTTATGGGGCAACTCAAAACTGTTATGAGGTGACCTGAAACTGTTATGAGGTAACCCACGAACTGTTATGGGGTAACCTACTAATTGCTATGGGGTAACCCAGAACTGTTATGGGGTAACCTGCTAATTACTATGGGGTAACCCAGAACTGTTAAGGGGTAACCTGCTGACTGTTATGGGGTAACCCACGAACTGTTATGGGGTAACCCATTGACTGTTAAGGGGAAATCCAGTAACTGTTAAGGGGCGACCCATTAGCAATTAAGTGTTGTTTGGTTTGACATACTAAGGAAAAAGTGTTTTTTCTTAAGTGTTGTTTGGTTTGACATATTAAGGAAAAAGTGTTTTTTCTTAAGTGTTGTTTGGTTTGACATATTAAGGAAAAAATGTTTTTTCTTAAGTGTTGTTTGGTTTGACATATTAAGGAAAAAATGTTTTTTCTTAAGTGTTGTTTGGTTTGACATATTAAGAAAAAAAAATGTTTTTTCTTAAGTGTTGTTTGGCTAGGCATAATTAAGAAAAAGAGTTTTTTCTTAAGGAATGTTTGGATTGAGTTAAGATAAGTTATTTTGGGATAGGTTAGGGTATAAGGATTTGGGTTAGGAGGTGTTTGGATGTGGACATTGTTAGGGACTGTTTGGTTGGTTCACTCCAACCAATGACCCTACCTAGTCGCCCATGTACAGACCCGTTGGCCCGATCCGACAACCCGGTAACCTGACCAAAATTTCTGACCCGATAACCTAATATCCAAACTCGTTTACTCGGTCCGTGGACTCACGGTCCAACCCGTGGGTCAGCTCGCAGGTCAGATCGACCTAACCCATTCAACTCGCATATCAACCCGACTAGACCAGATCGGATACCACATGGTTCAACCTGTGAGTTAGTCCGTGGTCCAACAAGGTTGTGGCATATATGGAGCGCACGTGTGTGCATGTGTGTGGTGTATCTATGCATCATACGTGTGTGCGGTACACATGCTTGATGTATGTGTGTGATGTTGTGTAGTGGGAGCTGGTGCGTGTACGGTCCACACGTGCGCATGAGTGTAGTACTTTGTTGTGCCACACATGTGTGCTGTGAACGTGTGTAGTATACAAGTATGATCCAGTGCTCCTCACAAAAGGTCATACCGATGCAGCTTAGCTAGACCAAGTCAAATAGAACCAAACGGGGCGAATCGGGTCAACCTGACCCAGATGGTTCAACCAGAAAATTACCCACCAACCAGTAAGGGTTGACCCAGTTAATTGCTGACCTAACCAGTTTGTCAATTGACCAAGGGTTTACAATTGATCAGAGTTGACTCGTACGACTTAAACCGAGTCAGATTAGTCAGGCGACTCTATCCGAGTCAGACTAGTCAGGCGACTCAACCTAAGTCAGACTAGTCAAGCAACTCAAATCGATCCGAACCAGACCGACCCAGACCCTGAAAAACTGTTTTTCAACTTTTGACTCCGGCTTGTTAGACCAGAGTCGGTACTTGCCCTTGCCGGTCCATTCTATGTCAGTGTACAATCTGTTTTTGGCAGATATTGAGGAAAAATAGTTTTTCTTCAGGGTTTTATTTTTAAAAAGTATTTTAAAAGGTTTATTTTACTGAAATGGATAATCCAAGCACCCAATTAATCCCTAGATGTGATGAATCGTGTACAAGCTCTATGTGATAGAATTTTATGGTTACGAATCTATTGATCAATCAATTAAATAATTGAGAACTCCTTATACGATATACATGTGATGTATATGGACTTAGTTGATACATGTGATGTATGCAACACTTTAATGCTCTGAATTATATACATGAGATGTATAATTACATACAATAGATATATGCATTAAATGTATAGTTTGTATGTATTAGTTTTTAGAAATATGTGTTGAATTATTAACATTAGATGTTTATTAATGTGTAATTTTATATTGTACATTATATGTATAGAAATATAATAGACTTTACACAAATGCACATTTTTTCTAAAACTCTAAAATATATCTCTCATTTTAATTAATTAAGTGGGAGAGGGATTGTGTTCATGGAAACACAATCCCACGACCCTCCACCATCGGTCCAAGAATAAGGCTAGGGGTCTAATGCCCATAGGAATAGTACATCCTAGCAGCTTATTGGCTTGGATTGCTTTAATAAGCACGGTATTCGGACTAGAGTGTAGAAAGAGATCTCCCATAGGAGACTGTTTCTATATCTTCTAGCATTCTGAACTGAGATGGTGGACCACACTTAACTAAATGATGAATAAAGAACGCTTCCCATAGGAACGAGGATTTGTCATTAATTTAGGGGTCAGAACAAAATCGGATGTCAAAACAACTTTGACATGAGATGTCAGGATAGGTTCTTTTGATGAAATGGGATTTCAACTGTTTTGGTATACATACAGATATCCCATAGGATTGATGTCTGTATACACAATCAGTTATCCGATATTTATAGTAATTAGAGGGAACTACTATAAATTAAAATTTTTTCAAACTCATGTTGTTTTAGTATTTCATGCTTAGTAGTTCAATAGTTCTCACTTGTAACACATTTTAAATGTAAACCAATAAATTTGACATAAATCATGTGGACTAGATGCGAATTAGATAACTGTCATTAAATGCAGTAAAGTACTTTATGTACTTTAGACTGTGTATCCAGGATTTACGGAATCCTATTATTACCAGGAACTGATTGGAAAAATGTCATAAGTAGGTGAAAAGTTGATGTCTAAGTGTTATAACACTAACATCGGTACTTTACATTTACTAGTGACATTATAGGAAAGGTTGGGGATCAGAATCGTTCTGTTTGACAGATAACGAAAAGTTATATGAACACTATGAGGTGTAGGAACATCAATTAGTCAGCATATACCTGATATGCTGGGACATTGTAGTTCCTTAGAGCCTAACTAGATTTGTTTTCCGAGTAGATTCCTCTACACACTTTTCATGAAAAAGTGGAAAACATTCAAGTTGTATTCCGGTGATCATAAAACTAGATAATCATCTTTGTGTATGTCTTTATGACATGAAACCAAAGAAGAAGTACCCAGTAATTCCTAAGGTTGATCCTATCGAGATGGTAAGTATAGGAAAAGTAATATGATGCCAAATAGAAAGTGTTTCTAAATACGGCAAAATAGGATACTCGTAAAGTAGAAGTCTCAATGATTATCATCGTGTACGGAATAAAATATGAAAACATGATTGACTGTATTATATCTTTACAAGAATAGGTATACAGTCCATCTGTTCTCATTAAGTTTTATTAAGAATGCATTAGATGACATTCGTAGTTGTACATTGATAATAATCCTTAGCTTTTCTCATTACACTTGGATGAATTATTTTTCTTGGAATTCGTTGAATAAATTGTTTCTTCAGTTATTTCAAGTTATCGCTAAAATCTATAAACTTAGTCACTTTAATCTGAATACGATTCAGAGTTTAGTGATTAAGAGTTCCTTTGAAAGGAAGGTAGAAGGTTTTAGTGATTGACTTGTTTAGGTACTCATTGTTGTATGTGGAACCATAAAAAATTAAGAGGTAAGTTTCGTCATTCGATATGATCGTAAATGGCAAACACCCTTTTGACTTATATGGTACATACTAAGTTGAGAACCAATTTATTACACTTGGATTCTTCCAGTAGAATGGTGTAATAAGTGAAGATACAGAATCTGCACTGGATACGATGAAATCTATGGTGGATTATAATTCATTACTTTCTTCTGACATATACCTTGGGTAACAGTTAGTAGCCTTCCGTTTTTAACTTATGAATCGTCAGGTTCTTCGACAAGAAAATTGTAATTTGGGCCCAAGCCCATATGAACAATTTATCCTGTCTTAGAATGGATGACAAATCAGAGTCAAGAGCAGAAGCGTATCTGTTTATAGGTATGCAAAAGGAGTTTGTGTTTACAGAGAAAAGTTACATTCTTAAGAATACTGCATAAGTTGACACCAGGATATAAAGCTGAGACACAAGAATTACGTTATTCAATTTTAGAATACATAGGGACTTTATCGTAGTGGGAGGGTTTCACAAGAACCCAATTGATCTTATTCTTGGAGGATGAGAATTCAGTCCCTGAAACTATGAAAATGCTAATTTATTTCGAGACAATGGTTAACTGTTGTGATAAGAGAAGAATCTTTGGATTCTAATCGAGTCTGGGATCTTGTAAAACTTTCATCTAATATTAAAACTATTGGATGAAGAGTTTACAAGGAATAAGAAATTCTGATTGACCGTTAAAGAGACTTGCTGTGACCACATCATTGGCAGTCTTGATTAAATTAACAGAATTTTCTTAGATCGCAAATAATGTTGATATTATCCTCCCAAGAGGCATATTGACATTGGCATTTGCAATCAAGCCAGATAAAGTTCATTACAGTAGGCCATGAGTACTTTGTACATTTATTACAGAAGTAGATGTCTCGAAGTTGATGCATCCGATTTAATTAGAAAATCAAGTTAGTTGATTTTAATTAAATATGGATGGGCTATGTATAAGATGTGGATAGTAAGTAATAGTGTTTCCATAGCTATATAGTAATGACATAATGATCATTTATAATGATACCTGAAATGTTATTAAGGTTTGGTTATCTAATGGACGTTAATGTAAAAGAACTTTTTGAGAAATTCTTTCATTCTAGTGATCAAGCCTTGCTAGATCAGCTAACTAGAGTATTAGTCTATCTCAAAACTGTAAGGGTCAATAATATACCGATTTTGTTTGGAATGCACTGTTCCATAGAAAATGTTTCTGTGGTATTACTCTTTTGGAATCTTTGTCATATAGACATTGATAAAGGAAGTAAATTGAAAGGCAGTTCCCTATGCTTATGTAATAGGAAGCCTCTCACATAAAGTGCAAGTGACAAAAATCAGATATTTGTCTTACAGGTGGGCTTAGTCAGCTAACATTTGTCGAGTTTTGGTACTGAGATTTATAGAGCTGTAAAGCATGACTTAGATAATCTCAGTTGGATTCGGAGTTACAAAATAGTCCAAATGTTAGTGTTATAATTGGTTGCATTAATTCTGACCTTGTGTCAGATTCAGATCTGGAAATTCTATTTCTAGATATCTTGGTGGATATCATCGAGTGGGAGAGTGTCTACCACGGATGCCAAAGACTTTGTTTAGGCGAGATGGTTAGCCAAGGTTGTATTTGTAAGAAACTTAGTAGAACCTCTACTCTAAAGCTCTGCTTGGTAGTTTTGATTCTCATGCTGATGAGAATACTTACAGATGAAGGTTTCATGCTGATGAAACAAGTGTCACATACGAATCTTATTCTCAGAAGATAAGTAGCTATTGTGACATTAAATTCTTTTAGTGCAAGTGGGAGATTGTTGGGGTTTATGCCCTAAAACAATTTAAATTGATAACATTGATAAATTATATTTATTAATAAGCATGATACTATATTATTACTTTATTCATATGATGGATTAAGTGTTGTTCACAAGATGATGTTGTAAGTAAATTATTTGTATGAAGTGTTCATACATGGAGAGATGTAATTTACTGGTTCCTTATATTCTTGTATAGTTCATAGTCAGTGATGAATCTGAACAATTCATCTGATAAGACTATAATACACTAGACTTCTATATTATAGGGTGATGTATCTCCATCACTAGAGTGGCGACTCTAAGTCAGTGTGTTGGTGTATTAAGAATACACTGAACAGGTCAGACAGAATACTTTTTATGTTATTGTCAGCACATAAAAAGATTCTGTAAAACTTGCTAATTGCAAATGTCCTAAATCCTGAGAGCATAGTATACCTTACAAGTTGGTTTCTACTCACTTTGATCTACCAAACAGTGAGGTCAGACAACGCAAACGTGATCCAATATTCTGGGTAGGTTGGGTGATCGAAATCACTTAGTGGGATTACTTTGTGTCAATAAGGAATCCACACCGAAATGATATTCCCTTAAGAGCCTAATCAAAAGTATTAATTATTCTAGACTGCGCAGTGATCCTATAAAATGTTTATTGGATTATTAGAATAATTATAATGGTATGATATGGCAGGCAAGGACTAAGATGTAATTACTCGAAAGGTGCTGACATTAATAGTTAATGTTACCTTGGTGTATATTACGAATATCAGTTAAGTGGAGGGACTATTTGCTGGTATAACGAGTGAAGGGCTTCTGAATAATATTCATTTACTTGAGAGTATTCAGTTGCAGTTATTTAGTGGACTTAACTGCAATTAGATTTATTATTTGAGAATTATATGAGATATATGGACCTCAAAGTAATAAATCAAAAGCTTAAGTAAGTGGGGCCCATATGGACCTAACTTGGAGCTAAAGATATGGGAAGAGAGTCTTTCTCTATAAATAGAGATAGGGTTCATAAGATAGCCCACCCTAACTTGTGTATCTAAAACTCTCTCCCAATTTAGAATTCAAGTTATGACCTTTATGGTTTTAGAAACCCAAAATTCGTAATATATTCCCGTCAGAATTTAAAATCGCGTTTTGAGGCTTTTCGGAGCAGAATTGGAGATTCGCTATTTCACGCAAAGTTGTAGAAAATTCGATTTCCTACAAAAAGCATATATCATCTAGGCGAATCGGATCAACCGTTAGAGAGTTATGGCCGAAATACAGTTGCTGTATCTTTTCGGGTTTTCGACGATTGATCCAGAATGTGGGAGGAAGATCTGGGATTACATGCAAGCGTTCAAACGGTATGTATCTGATCTTCAAGTTATTGTTTTAATTCATGCATCCTCATGTGATCTTGTGAAGGGAAAATAGTTATTTGTTTCCGCTGCACAATTTAATCTAGACCCTATTTTCCCCAACATATAGCTCAACATTGTGGATGTTTTTGGCAAAGCTGTTTTCGATACTCATAAGTTTCTCCCCTTAGGTTTACACCTTTCTAACATTAGTTGGGCCTACTTTATGTCCATCGGCCTTAAGCCTAGGCTTAAGTCTATGTGGAAAAATCTCGAGTATTACAGTAGTGGTTCAAGGTGCGGGACTTGCATAGTCAAGTTGGAGACGTATCACAATCAACTAAGAGGCAGGTTTTTAGAGTTCAAATTTGCGGAAGAACTATACACTGTAGCTGATCGAAGCGTAGAGGGAGTCGTAAATCGTGTCCATCGAGTGGTAAATCGGGTTGTAAGTTTTCAATAACTCTTAGTGGATTTTTGCTGGACAAGGTCCCGGGGTTTTTCCCAATTTGGGTTTTCCTTTTGTATTATTTGATTTTTTTCTTTGCTTAGTTGCAGATGTTTCATTATCTGGATCTCTCTTTGTAAAGAAAAGAAAATTGCAAAAAAAAAAATTTCAACTTCAAAAAGTTCTTGTGTTTTAAAAATTTTCCTTAACCTTAGGTAGTTATTCTTCTTTTTCTGAATCAGTTACTTCAAAGTACTGTAGGAAAAATTGAAGAAAAATCTTCAATTTTGCCCCCAGTTAAGTTATTTAAATCCTCAGATACTGATCCTCTTGTTGTTTCATAAGGTTCTCTGTTGAAGAGAACTGCCAAAACTCCGCGTGTTCCTTCTCTTAAACATAAAAAGGTTTCAAAAACCTCTATTGATGAGTTTTCAGAACGTTCAACACCCAGAACTTGTTTTAAAAAAACTATTGATGTTGAAGAAGTTTTTACCTCTTCTTTCAAAGTTGGTGAAACCTCCATTTCCAACAAAGATTATGTCTTTCAGAACCACAAATTAAATAAACCTCCTTGTAATGGAATTCTATTACCATAAGATAGAGAAGGTATTATGGGTATGCCAATGTCTGACGTTTTCGAAGACATGTATTTCCAGTGGTATAAAGTAATTTTTTATTTTTTATTTTTTATTTCTTTATTTCATGTTTCTCCTTGTCCCTTATTTCAAGGACGGAACTACAGCAAAGAAACATGTTGAATTTTTGGAAAAAAAATTATCAAAGAAAGATGCAGTTGTAAAACAGCTTGAGCTTGATCTCGCTTTTGAAAGAGCAACAATTTCAGAATTACGTGGGCTTGTAAATAATATTGAACAAAACAAAGAAGCTCAACAATCTATCGTTGGTGAACTTTCTGAGCAGAATGAAAAGCTGAAACAAGCTTCACATGTAGTTCTGACAGATTTGCAATCAAAACTTGATCAACAATTTTCTTGGCCCGAGCTACATTAGAGTTGAAAACCGAATCTATGAAAATAGGAAAGGAAATCTCGTAGAAATTCCTGAAGAAATTATAATATAAACTAACCTTCCTCAAGATCCAATCTGCATCACTAATCCGGAGCTCCATAAGTTTTCTCTTGTTAAACATCTCTTTATATCATGAACAACTTAATAGGACCCTAACTGTAACACCCTAGATTTTTCTGTTCTAAATTGGACTGGACCTGAGGTAGGCCTAAGCCCACGGGTCCAAAGCAGGCCTTGTTAGTAGGCTAACAAGGCGAAAATGAAGGTAACACCCGAGAATTTCTTTTCCATTATATTGAGGATTGGACCAGAAGTGGGCCTAAGCCCACGGGTCAAAGCAGGCCTTGTTATAGGGCTAACAAGGTGAGAATGGCAGTAAAATCCATTAGTTGATATGATGGGGTGGAATGAACGAGTCCTTGCCTACGTACTTGTTTGCATGTATGCATATTTTTAGCTAGCATAACTCTTTACAAATCTTTGATTCGCTATATATTTAGTATCTTTTAAATTAATTGCATTATTTATGCTAAGTAATTAAGACTAATATTCCATTGATGGACATCAAATATTCTCTACTAACCAAATGTGTTAGTAGAATTGCTCACTACCAAATTTTTTCCCCTATTTTCTATTTTTGACATTATTGATTACAATAATTGATTCTCCTTATTTTGGTAAGTCCCAAGATGATCTAATGGTTGGAAATTAATTTTTTGATTAACAAATAAGCCAAAATCATTATTGTTCATCTAATTAATGGAGTGATAGGTACCTAAATCCGACAGCTAGGAATGAAGCTTGCACACCTTTTCAAATTTCTTACTTAATTTACCTTGCTTTGATTGGGAAAAAGATTATAAATAAAATAAAAATAATCTCTATCTTAAATACTAAATAATTACCTTCCATATTTGAGATGGTGCGTGTCTATAAAAGTGAGTAGAGAGGGCTAGTCAAGGGCACTGGGGGGCTTTCTCTCCCTAGCCATTACCCTTTCCTTCTAAACTACCACATTTTCTTGCTCTAAAAACCTCCTTTAAAACTCAAGCAAGGGAGTAAATGTAGAGGAAGAAAACTATAGGAGGAGGGAGAATCATCATTCCAACACCAATCTCAGGTCACGGTTAAGGTAGGAAGAATAACTATCAAATGATTCTATGGTTTGATTAATAAATCTACATAAAATGTGTGTTCCATTTTGTAAACATGTGAATGCTAATGGATATGGTTTAATGATTTATTAAATGGTTCTATTAGATTGTTCTCCTGTGGATTTCAATTTGAATATATATGTGTAGATCTAATCATGATTGTTTACTTAATCTATGGATGCATGTTGTGTGGTGTTTACAAATGTATATAAAATAAATGATGCGTAACAAGCATGGAAAGAAAAACATGTGCATGAATACTTATAAATCTAAAAATGATTCATGCCTTACGGCGTGCCTTATTGTGATACCCCATGATGGGTCCCCGAGGAAGATGATCTCACGATCGTGGGTGGCTCCCTTAATTGCTGTAAAACTAAAAATGATTCATGTCTTGGCATGCCTTATGGCGATACCCAATGATGAGTCCCCGCGGAAGAAGATCTCACGATCGTGGGTGGATCCCGTAATAGTCTAAAACTAAAAAAGATAAAAAACATGCATGCTGTCAATATGGTGACATTTTCTGATGACTATATTGTTGATGTTACATTGTATCGTTGCCAATTTTGCATTAAACTGTATCTGTTATATAGCAACGTTGTTGATCATGCATTAAACTGTTGTTGTTTGCTTATTAATACGTGATGTATGCTGAAAATGCTTACGAATGGTGAAATTAATATACCATGAGGATGTTGTGGTTGCTATGTCATGTAACATTTATACATGAAGATTAGAAGTGATTTGTTACTGTTTAAATGACGTTTCAAGACTCAAATGTTGCTATTACATATCACACTAAAGCTGACAGATTATTCAGAAGGGTGTTATAAGCCGTAAGTGTTCAATAGCTTCATGTTTATTCATTGGCCATGTAAGTCAGAGGTTGTGTACCTTGATTTGAGGTATTAATGGTCATATTTGACCTAAAATTAGTACATGTAAGTTAACATTTCATGCATTCAAGTGTCGTAGGCACGGTGAGTGGGAAGATGTTCATTGGAAACCTAAAGAACTGTGGAGTGAGTATATTCTCGTTGTTATGTTTTAAAAATTAGATTTTTCTACTAAGTTTTACTCATTAGTTTTCATAATTCCAAGAATGATATTCTTTATGAGAACCTTTGGGAAGGGAAGTGAATAGGCTTATTATACCTATTTCTGTTTATAGTAAATAAACTATGGTAGGCTTGATCCCGGAATGGGTACTTAGGCAGCGCTATGTGGTTTAGCTTAAGAATGCAATAAATTACTTCATGTGCTTCATTTGACCATGTTTATAAGATTCATTAAATTATGATGATGTTTTAATAAAAGTACAGTGGATAATAGACTAAAGTATATAATAGCACATGGGATAGGATGAACTTTACTTATGTGTTAATTATGATTGTTCATAGTGCATTTCCTTATATGCTTTAGATTCTACAATGAGGATTTGAGAATTAAAATTTACTCATTCACTTCTCAAATTTGCATAAATATGGATTGTGTTTACAAGTATAAACATTTTTTGAAGTTTAAGAACTCAAATGATGATTTGAAAACTTGTATGTTCTTCTAAAAACAAAGGTATTTAACTCTGTAAAAATTCAACATTTGAGGGCTCGTGAAACCCTAAGTACTGCAGCCTTGAACACGAACCTTGAGTATTGAAAAAGTACAAAAAGTACACATTATATATGTTCACCTCGAATTCTGTGTAAAACAATCATGAATTTGCTTTTCCTCAAAACTGGAAAGTTGTACCTCAGAAGTCTAGTTTAAGTAGAATTTTACCTTACCGATTTTGGATTTGTATGTTGAAAGTAATGATCAAAACACTGCTGCTGATGCAAACTCTGACAGATTGTGCTCTTATTTTTATGTTTGGTTTGCTTATTTCTGTTCTGTGGTGAACTCTTATTTTTTAAAAAAGATTTTTCTCAAAAGGCCTTAGTAGACCTTAGAATCTTGAATAGTAAAGTTATTCACATGAATACTCTGCATGTAAAGACCATTTTCCTTCTTTCCCTTAACGTAACAGACCTTGGACCCGAGTGACTGGGTCGAACCACGGGTTTCGAGGGCTGGGGCGTTACACTAAAAAAATTTTAACACCCGAGATTTTCCTTTTCTGAATTGAATTGGACCCGAGGTGGGCTTAAACCCACAGGTCAAAGGGGCCTTGTTAGTGGGCTAACAAGGTAAGAATGGGAGTAAAAGACCCATTAGTGGATATTATGGGGTGGAATTCACGAGTCCTTGCCTACGTACTTGTTTGCATGCATGCATAAGCGTAATTGGAGTATTTTAAAAGAATGTGTATATGGCACATATGAGGTGTCGGAAGTGGATCCCACACTCAGATGGTTATGATAACATGAAAAGAAAATGAGAAAATCTTTCTCACATAAATATTGTTACAAACATTATTTTGCTTTTATGCTTGGTATAAAAGAAAGAGATGTATGAAATTAAGTGTTCATATGGACCCCATAGGGGTGTAGACGTTTACATGAGAGAAAGAGTGGGAGGGTCGACCATACCCTTTCTCATATACTTAGACAAGTGTTCTGCATGTGCGTTGCACGTGTTTCTTACACTGGATTTATTTTTTACACTGGTTTTGTGATAAACTATTAATGCAATTAATTATAAAAAAACCAAAAAATGCAAATATCCATTGCCCTGATTGAAATGTGAAAATTGAGTAGGTAGTTACAGAGATATTTTAGGGATAGTTCAGGGAGAGAAAAAGTGGGAGAAAATCATGGAAGAGATTTAATTTCCTTTGTAAAAGTGAAAGGGTTATGTTTTGGCGAGAATAAAATTACTAATTTATCCTTTTTTAAGGGGCAAAAGATGACCATTATACCCTTTCAAAGTAAAGTTAAACTTTAAAAAAAAAATTCAAGGACACCAAAAGTAAAAAGCCCCAAAAAATCCCATCCTCTTAACTAATAGTATAGATAAATATTATGTTTTGTTAGATCTATACTTGCATGTGTATATATATATATATATATATATATATATATATATATATATATATATGTTTAATTATATAAGATCAATCTTATACAAATAAGATTCTTTTTACATTCAAGATAAGGATGGACCCCACATTTGGTAAATGAATCAACGTAGGAGGAAGGAGAGAGAACCCTTCCCACGTTAAGGGTATTAATATCATAATCATTATTTCATGTAAGCATGAAAATTAATGTGTATGTAAATGTATATTATATATATACATACATGGGTACATATATATATATTGATATATCACACAAGATCTTCATTATTATAAATAATAAATATTGGCTAAGTACTTGGGGGTCCCACTTAGTGGGGATGTTGGTTAGAGAGAGAGAGATAATCGATCTCCTATCTCCTCACTCCAAATTTGTTCAAACAATTTTATATGTATATATATATATATACTAATTATGATATATGTATATAGAGTACAATAAATATACATATGCATGGGAAATTTAGAAATAATCTTGTGGGAATATCTCTTTCAAATTCAAATCTAGTCAAACAACATGACTAAGAATACTTGAGGACATTTGTTAGATTGATATGTAGCTAGAAAGGAAATCTTTTCAAATTTAAAAAAATCTTGGTGTATAAATGGATAGTACATGTGACATAATTGGTTAGTAATACTAGCAATGTTGTTTCCATCTTTATAGATCTATTAGCAAAAATTAAGAACCGTTGGATTTAACCTATAGAGTTAAAGATTGATAGATGATCAATAAGTTGACCAAGTGATAGGTGGTAGTTGATTTACCCATAATGGGGAGATCAAAGCAAAACCACCATGTGCCTATATATATATATATATATGTAGATCCATATCTTTCCTAAACTATCAAATCTCTACCTAACAACTAATTTAGAAAGAATCATCTTCCAAGTTTGTTAGTAGCACATGGTGAAAAAGTCCATTTAAATTGGCAAAGTTTGGACACTTGGCAAAGTTTTAAGGGTGTCAAATACCCTTGTATAGCAAAGTTTTAAGGGACGACCGCCCCTAGTCGACCTCTCCTCTCCCTCAACTCATTTCCATTTTGTAACTTGGAACAAAAAAAAACTCATGTGCTACCTGATTCTTCTCCCCACCAAAACTATAACCATTTTTCTTCAAAAACCTCTATTAAAGCTTAAGGAAGTAAGTACTTGAAGAGGAGGAAAAAAAAGGAGAAGGAAGGATCTTCATAACAATATAAATCAAAGGTCACAACAAAGGTAGGGAGAAAAATCATTCAAAGTTTTATCCTTAATTCATAATCTACATAAAACGTGTGCTTTATGATATGAATATGTTAATGGATGTTGTTTAATGATCTATTAAGTGGATTTCGTTGGTTTATTCTCTTGTATATTTTGATGTGAATATGTTAGTTAATATGCTCAGATCTCATCATGATTATATTTTTAACTTATGATGCATGCTGAGTAGTGTTTACAAATGCATACAAACATATAATGTGTAACAAGAATGGAAAGAAAAGCACGTGCATGAAAACCTATGAATCTAAAAATGATCCATACCTTATAGCGACACCCCATGATGGGTCCCCAAGGAAGACGATCTCACGATCGTCGGTGGCTCCTGTAATAGTCGTAAGATTAAAAATATGTTGAAGTTCATGCATATTGTCAGATAGGGGACGCTTTTTGATGATTCTACTGTTGTTGTTAAATAGTAACGATGTTGTTCATGCATTAAACTGTTGTTGTTTGCTTATTAATAGCGTGGTGTATGTTGAAATATGCTTATGAATGATGAATTTGATATATCATGTGGATATTGTAATTGTTATATCATGTAATATTTATACATGAAGGTTAGAAGTGATTTGTTATAGTTTATCTTGATGTTTCAAGACTCATATGTTGTTGTTATATGTTACATTAAAGCATGGCAGATTGTCCAAATGGGTGTTATAAGCTGTAAGTGTTCAATAGTTTCATGTCTACTCATTGACCATGTAAGGCGGAGGTAGTGTACCTTGATTTCAAGTATTTATGGTCATATTTAACCCATAATTAATACGTGTAAGTTAACATTTCATGCATCCAAGTGTCGTAGGAAAGGCAAGTGAAAAGGCTTTTCCTTGGGCATCCAAGGGTTGTGGAGAGAGCTACATTCTTAAACTTGTTTTTAAAATTGTATTGAATCTTCCTACTGAGTTATACTGATTGTATTTCCCTATTCTCCACAGATTTTAGAGTTGATTCATCATTAAGTTGTAGACAGCGCGGGAGAAAGAGAGAAAGACAAATTTTCACAGAGTAGGTTTTCGAAACTCCGAAATGGACTAAACTATATGATATCACATGGGATAAGATAAACTTTACTTATGTGTTAATTATGATTAGATACTGCGCATTTCCTTAGATGCTTTAGATATTATGATGAGGATTTGAGGATTGAATTTTACTTATTCACCTCTTTAATTTTGCATGAATAAGGACTATGTTTATTAGTATAAACATATTTTTAAAATTTAAAAACTCAAACGATGATTTGAAAACTTGTATGTTCTTTTCAAAAACCAAGGTGTATAATTCTGTAAATTTAACACTTAAGGGCTCACAAAATCCAAAGTACTGCGGCCTTGAAAGTGAACCATGAGTGTTAAAAAAGTACAAAATTTACACATTGTTTGTGTTAACCACAAATTCTGTGTGAAACTATCATGAATTTTCTTTTCCTCAAAACACAAAATTGTAGCCTCAGATGTGGGTTTTGGAGTTGTATATTGAGAGAAATGATCAAAACACTACTGCTAATGCAAACTCTAACACATTGTGCTCTTATGTTTACGCTTAGTTTACTTACTTCTATTATGTGGGGAACTCTTATATCATTCCAAAAAGGATATCTTTAGAATTATAAAGTAACCCATGATGCACGTATGAAGTTTTAAAAAAATTATGTGGTATTTACCAGTAGACCTTAATTGACTTTAGAATCTTAAATGATAGAGTTGATTTCTTGAATACTCTGCGTGTTAAAATTTTATTCCTATCTTTCCTAACGTAATGGACTTTGGACTCCGGTGATTGGGCCGGATCACAGTTTTGAGGGCTGGGGCGTTACAAAATTGACTCTCATTTTACATAATCAACCACAGATTCAAAATAATATTCTTGCTATTAAAATCCCTCAAGCAGGTACGGATAATCTTAAGTGGTCCCTTTCAAGATCATGAGCTTTTACTGTTAAATCTCTTTATACAAACTTAACTGATTATCACTCTTTCAACTTGGATTTGTCTTCTAATATGTGGAGTAATATTTAGTCTCTTGACATTTTGCCTAGGATCAGAATTTTTTGTGGAAATGTGCTCATAATATTTTACCTTTGAATGAAAGAATAACACAAATCTTACCTCATATCGATCATCTGTGTCCCTTGTGTCACAGATCAGGATAAAACTTGAATCATATCTGTTAGTGCCAGAGTTTGCCAATTTTGTACGATGAAACTTAAGAGTTAAAGACCGCGTGCATTCCTCTTTGCCCAACAGGTAAATATTTAGTGGTGAAATTTTTCAAATTTATAGAAAGACTTGATCAACCAAAAATAACTCTTAGGAGGTTAAAAAAACTTAGTCTAAATAATAAAACACTTGGTTTTTATAGACATTGAGAATTGTGCAAAAAGATTACACAAAACTCAAACTGCCAAAGAGGTTCTGACCACCTTCGGTTGACTTCGTTAGCTACCGATGTCTACCGACAGATGACATACATTCAAGGTTATATCTCGACAAACCCTCGGTATGCCCCGAGGGCACCTTCGGCAGATATTGATGTCTACCGACAATACCTTACCTCTAAAGGTGTCCTTGGCTCGGTGAGCTTCATATGCCCCGAGGTACCCTTCGGCAAACATCAGCAGGCACCGATGTCTACCGACAGTACTCTACCCATTTTGAACTTGAGCTCGATGGGTCTCAGTTTCCCTTCGGTAGACCCATCGGCAGACCTCAGTATGTACCGAGGTCTACCGAAGAACTCAGTATTTAACATTGTGACCGTTAGGAGACCTTCGGCAGACATAAGCTGTTAGGTCCATGAGTTCACTCATGTCATATTTATCGAATTTCGTGTCGAAAGTTAAACTCAAGAAGGTCAATGTAACTTGAGTTAGAGTTAGTGAGCCTCAGTTTATATCAGATTGATGAAAAGACTCCAAGAAGCTCAACTCACCACTGAAAGACATCTTAGGATGGTAAGTGACTTAGATGCCTAAGGAACATAGGTGGTTAGTTTCATTTTGACCCAAATAAGATTTTTCCAAAGCTCAAAAGTTTTTAAAAGACGTTTTGTTGAAAAACTGAACTTATGGTTTTGAAACCACCCTGTTGGTTCACAGAAGAGTTTTGGTTTCAAAAGCAATACTGTGGTTTCGAATCCATTTCAAAAGTTGTCATCTGGACACTTCTGGTTTCGAAAGCAACATTGTGTTTTCGAAAACCAAAATGTTTTTGATAACATACAACTTTGGCTTTCGAAACCATGATAAGCAGTTTCGAAACCCAAACTCATTCTGGGAATAGATGAGTCTTGGTTTCGAAAGCGCTTTCAACTTTCGAAACCTCATGCTGGGTTTTTCAATAGATACCTTATGCTTTCGAAAGCGTTTTGGCACTTTCGGAAGCGCCGCCCAAATCCATGAATCTGGGTTGTATTTTTGAGTTAGAAAGTGCCTTTGTGAGTTGTTTTTCACCATTCTTCTTTTAAGGAAGAACATGTATGCATGGGAAACATCTTATAGTGGAGTGACGCTGTCATGGATTAGATCTAAGAACATACTCATTGCAAATGGTGTGTCTTAGATCTGGATCTAGAAATGCACTCATTACACTTGGTGCATCCTGGATCTAGTTTCAATCAACCACTCACCCTATTCATCAACAAGTTCTTGGAGAGTTTCAACTCTAAACCTCTAGCTTCTAAGCTTGTTGTACATAGTTTAATCCTTCCCATTTTAAATCAAAATGTGAGTTCTGTTGCCGGTGGATTTTCAGTGGTTGAGCTTGAAGATTCAAGTTCGTGGTGAAATCGTGTTGTAAGTTTTCAATAACTCTTAGTAGATTTTTGTTGGACTAGGTCCTGGGGTTTTTCTCAGTTTGGGTTTTTCTCGTTAATAAAATCTCTTATGCTTTTGTATACTTGTTGTGAGATTGAAATATTCGATTCTTGTTCTTAATTCCGCATATTAAGAATCGAATAAGTCAATACTCTTGTTAGAAATTTTTACTTTACTCTTTATCACCATTTAAATTTTAAGTAGTGTTAGTGTGATCCTTAACCATAGTTACATAGACACACTACAAAAAAGTGGTTTCTAGTAACGAGTATTTGCGATGGTATATTCAAACTGTCACTAAAGACCATGTTTTACAGACAACTTTCTTCATTTTCGTCGTAAATAATCTGTTAGCGACAGTATTTGACCATTATTTGCGACGGTCCAGTGCGTCACTATAGGTCCCCACGTTTTGACAGTTCCTTGATATTTACAAACCCCTTTTGGGACGAAACTATTGCCGTCGTAAAAAAAAGCTTTTGCGACGGGTTTAGCCGTCGAGATGCGCAAAAAATGAGTGGACTTCTTAGCGCGAAAAATCCCGCGGGGGCAATTTTTTTTTCCGACGGATGTTTTTTATTTTTTCCGCCGCAAATAATTGCAACTTTTTATAAACAAAACCTATCATACCCTAAAACAAAACCGAACAGAGTGGAAACTGGAAAGGAGAGGGAAGGTTTCCTCCACTTCGAACAGGCAAGTCGACCTCTCTCTCCCTCAACTCTTTCTCTTTCTCTTTCTCTTTCTCTTTCTATCACTCTCCCGCTCAATAGATCTCTCTTTCCTTTCTCTCTATCTCTCATTTAGATCTATTAATCGAGGGTTTTTTTTTTCGTTTTTAGGGTGAGTCGATCGATTAGATCGCAACCTCTTGTCTACAAATCTTCTTAGGCATGCCTCTTTATCTATCACTAACAATCGTTCTGGAGCATTTCCATTGAAGCATCTACATTAGAGCACTGCCATTGGAGCACCACTGCATCTCTGCCCTCATCTCAAGTACAAATCTCCTTCTCTCACACATAATGTCAGCCCGTTTGGTAAAATTTATTCCAAAATTGTTTCTCTTCTTAAAATTAATTATGATAGAAACAATTTTACCATAATCATTTATTGCATAAATTTTAACAAACAGTTTTTTGTATACAAAATTGATTAATGTGAAAAAATGTTTATGGTTCAAAAAAAATTTGGTATAAATTAAAATGTTTATGATTTTTTTTTCTATTAATTTTTTTTTTAACCTTGACGAGGCAAGGGCTCTATTGATTACTTTGCTTAAAAGTAAATCCAAGTAAATAAAAAATCACTAGTTAACAAAGATTTAATAAACCATTAACTTCCATAAAAATAAGATAATACTACCACATGTTTAAAAATAAAAATTAATAACATTATTTTTCCCTACCAAAAAATAATTACATTGTCTCAACCTGAATTATGGGACCTATATATTGCATCAGCAATTTCATCTCTAAAGGCATTCATCTCTTGTCGTCGTTGTCGCTGCAAATGTAAGGACATGCCAATAGGTTGCTCATTAGGTTGATCAGGTTGAGCATCATCCCGCTCCAGCACACATTCTTCATTTTCATACATCGAAAACCAATCATCATCTCTACCTTGCATCCGAATGAAGTTGTGGATAGCACATGCTGCTACAACTATATATGTCTGCGTTGTAAAAGGATATGGAGCGGGTTGTTACAAGATTGGAAAGCGTGCTTTCAGTACACCAAAACTCTGTTCAATAGCATTTCTTAATGAAGAATGCGCAAAATTGAACAACTCCTTAGGCTCCAATCGTTGATTGCTGCCACGTCTATAATCTTGCAAATGATATCGCACTTTACGATATGGAGCAAGAAAACCCGGCATGTTGGAATATCCTGCATCAACTACCAAAAGAAAATGGAACTACATTCTAATCTTATTATTGGTCCATGCCAGAGTTCCATTCACATATATACATCCTAAGGTATAATTCACTAATAGTTCATTAGAAGTACCCATCTACAAACAAAATTACACTAAACAAATTATCAACAACTAGAAGAAAAACATAGTTGATTAAGCTAACATACATTAGAACCAAGAGGGTGATAAAGTTTCACTTTCATGGAGATAATTGAGAAGCAGAAGAAGTATATAAATATAGTCATCAAAGTCCCCTTGCATCAGGTATGCAGCTCTTATAAGTGCCCATTGTTGTGATCCTAAATCAGTTCATTTTGTTTTCAAGTGATTTAAGAAGTAGGAGAGCTAGCACCAAAAACCACAAGCCTGTTGTTAATAATCTGAACTTTCTCTAAGCAGCAAAATCAGTTATCTCTTTGAGGAAATAAAATACTCAAAAACAAACAAAACAAGCAACAAGTTAAAGAAAAAAAAAAAAAAACAAAAAAAAACAAAACTAGGGCAATGCCAGGATTTGACATCCAAATGTTCCTTTTGTTCAAGTGAAGTGCATGAACACAAAATCATTTTTGGAAGATAAGCACCAAAGATCCTATACAAGATTGAAATAGAATAAATAAATAGCCAACTTGATAAAACTAACTAACATAAATTAGAGCCAGCCAAAGGGTGCTGCTGCAACACAGACCACTCCACATTGAGTTCTTCTAAGATGTGGTAGTTATTCTGCAAGGTCAAGGATAACCCACCCTGATGTTCCCCTGGAGATTGCCAAAAAAAAAAGGAAAATTGACATTATTTTCCCATCTCAAATGCAATTCTACAAGTCACTGCATCAACTGCATATGGCAGCCAACGTCAGTGTTGTTTTATTCTTACGAGATTCCTCTAAGAATTACAACTCAATACCATTTTCCTATTCAGTATTTAACAGGAATTAAACAAGCATTGAAGTAAAACTTATAATAGAAGAGACTAGAGAGTAAGCTGGGATAAAACCTAGGGTTTTCCTTCACCCTCATCAAGGTTACACAGAAGAGAGAGTAGAGAGAAGAGAGAGAGAAAGTACCTGCTCGTTAATGGATCTGTAGAACAGAGAAGGAAGGAGACCTTTGGTGCTTTTCTCGTTTCGATCGGCACGATTCAGATCTGGAGATTAGGGTACGTTTTAGATCTAGAGATCGACAAGAAGGAGAGATAAGTAGAGAGAGAAAGAGGAGAGAGAAGAGAGAGAAAGTACCTGTTCTTCCATGGAGTTACAGAAGAGTAGTAGACTTTTTAGGGCTTTTCTCTCTTCCATCGGGAGAGATGGAAAATAAAAACCCGATATTTGTTAATCAATTTTCTGTTTCTATAAATACCTTTTTTCTATTTATACTTTTAATGATAAACTTGTTTCTATTTATAAGATAATCAGTTCTATAATTGTTACCAAACAACTAAAGAAAATCATAAAATTGATTATGACGCCCAGAACTAATTAAGAGCCTCATAATGAGTTATTTTAATGGTTGCCAAACGGGCTATGTATCTCTCACGCTGTAATTTTTTTTTTCTTTTGCTTTCAGATCTTACCAACATCAGGTTTGATCTTCGTCTCTCTCTCTCTCTCTCAAGCTACATCGAGACCCTTTTAGTGAGGAATTTTTGTGGGATTTATAGGTTTTTGTTATTTAGGGATTTCTAGGGTTTTTGTTAGTTAGATCGAAAGAACAACAGCTCCTCCTCATTGGTTTTGTTATTTAGGGGTTTCTAGGTTTTTTTTTGTCGGATTTGCCCTCTTGAGTTAGGGATTTTTCAGGATTTGTTTTGTTACGATTTACAGGGTATTTTTGCGCTCGATTTGCTTTCTTTTTCCCCTTTTTATTTTTGCTGAATTTTCCAAATATATATTTCATAGAGTACTGATATATTTCATACGATATATTAAGAAACCATATACCATTGTTCTAGGTTAATATCGTGTAATAATGTTATATCCAGAAAGGTTGCATATAAAATTTTCTTTTAGCATGAATTCTTAGGGTTTTTATTAGTTAGAGAATCTAAAGAACAACAGCTCCTCATTGGTTTTGTTATTTAGGGATTTTTAGGTTTTTTTGGGTCGGATTTGCACCTTGAGTTAGAAATTTTTCAAGATTTTATTTTTTACGGATTTAAAGGGTATTTTTGGGCTCGATTTGCTTTCTTTTTTCCCTTTTTGTTTTTTGCTGAATTTTCCAAATATATGTTTCGTTATATGTATGATTATATCGTTTCCAGCAATGTATTGTATCGGTTTCTTAAAGTACTGATATGTTTAATATGATACATTACAAAACCATATGCCATGGTTCTAGGTTAATATAGTGTAATAATGTTATATCTAGAAAGGATGCATATAAATTTTCTTTTAGTATGAATAAATTCATGTGCATACTGTTCTTCTTTTTCAAGATTCAGGTTTGTACATGGTTTATTTTGATAGTAGATAGCCATCTTGGGCTATGATGCTTGTTATATAAAAAGGATAATACTATAGATGTTTGAATGTTGCATAACATTTCCTTTCTTATAGATCTTTTAGGTGGTTGTTGGTGCCACCTCTTGATAAACTAGATGTTTTTCTTTTTTTATAGGCAAGAAATAGGCTTAATTCTTCTCTTGATCTGTTTTTCTTTCTAAAGTTTCTTTTGAAAGATTAATTTTACGTAGTTATTTTAGGTTTGATTAAGTTTTTGATGTTGTGATCTTTCCCATCTTTAGTAGATATGCACTTGTTTATTTCAATTAAACTACAAGGAAGCTTATTCTGTTTGTTTATCTAGTTCATTCATAATGTTTTACTAGTCGATTTGGTTGATATAGTTCTTTAGTTAAGAATATATAGTTGTTGTGATTCTAATGATTTCTTAATTGATTACTTATGCATATCAGATCAGGGATGCTTCTCCTACTCAGTAACTGTGGACAAGTAACTTTTCAATCCCAAGAACCCCATTGTTTTTAACATATCTTAGTTGCATTGTGATTATAATGATTTCTTTTGATAGGGTGTTCGAACAAAAAATTTTGGGGTTATAGATTCTGATTTCTGAATGTATTGTCTAGGCCGTACTGATAATCATATTTTGGGATTTAGATTCCTTCGTAGAGTTGTTGCTTATATTCCTTCGTAGATTGAGAAGTAAGAACAATTCTCAAACCATGAGAAATAGAAAAAGAAATCATAACATTCAAATGTTCCATCATTTCAATGCTTACATAACTATATTTTGGAGAAATACGATGAATAATTGTTGTATCTTACTTCTTTTAGAGATATCTTTATTTAGTTAGTAGTATGTTATTTGCTAAGAGTTTGGGTGGCTCTTCATGGGAAGGAAAGAAGAAGTGGTGAATTAGTCTAACATATCCTAAAAAATGGTCCTGGTAGTTAGACCACTTGCAAGGTATATCAATATTTCTGCATTTTTGTTTAGTATGTTTATGGCCTTATGCAAATAATTTTCTTTCTTACGTACATAATCAGGTATGTTAGCATAGTCAAAAGTTGACTGTTGATAGATCATTAAGCTGTTGTTGTTGTATCTCAACCTGCGAATGATTCAGGTTTTAGGGACTTCTCTATCAAAATTAGTCAAAAGGTTGCGATGTAAACAATCTTTACTTAACACTGAACGATAAAAAAAAATGTAAATGATTTTAGTTAATACTACACATTTATCCTGTGGTGTTGTGTTTCTGATTATTGATGTTTTCTTGGTTACATCTATATATGCTTGAAATTTGTCTTACCAACCCAACATTTGCCTTTTTAACATAATAAGCTCTCTCTCTCTCTCTCTCTCTCTCTCTCTCTCTCTCTCTCTCTCTCTCTCTCTCTCTCTATATATATATATATATATATATATATATATATATATATATACATGTTTAGTATTAATATGTCTACTTATAAATGCGTTGCGTCGTGTTTCTTTGTGTCATGTAACAAGTTTTTGGATGATTATAATATAAAGTTAAATTAAAGTGACTCGGTTCCTTATGATTAAAAATGCATCTTCTAGTAGGAATATAGAGCAAGTCAGAGCCGTGGAGCAAAAGGTTGCGAACATGGAAGAGAAACTGGATATAGAATTACAACTGCTCACACAGATACAAGGAACACGTATAACCAATCAGGTATACATCTAGTTCAGTTTAGGAACCCATTTTTTAGTTACCGTTAGCTTAGTTAATGAACTTCATTTCAATGGTTTTGAGTATGTTCTGCAACTTCATATTTCTATAGAGTCCAATTATTAATCTTGCTGTATACTATGATTCAATTAAAATAGTTTCTTTTAGACTCGTCTTCTTCATAGATATATGCCTTAAATCAGTTATTTTCTTATTTTCTTATTCAGCTGACCGAAACACATCATGATGAATTCATTTCTCTTGTTTAATTCAACAATTAGTTCAAAGTTTCATATAGCTTGCAATACTACCTGAGATAAAATTGCAAGATCTAGTTGATTCTTTTAGAGTTTGAGTGGTTGTTATAAGTTGAAAATCTGAAACCACTTTATTTTGTTAAAGTATAAGCTGAAACTTCTTTTTTCTTTTTTGATCTCTTGATATGATCTCAAATTACTTGTTGCTTTTTACAAGCAAGATTCTAGTTGCTTGTTCAAGTCCTTATAGAACTTACTCTCCTCAGTAAGTTTCAACAATCCATTTCTTTCTTATTTTCAGTAATCTCTCTTTCCTCAGTAAGTTTCAGATTTTTTTTTTGCTCTGGATGTTCAATTTTGTAGGTCATAAATCAGTTTCATCGGTGGATTTTTAGTTTGTCTTCAATTTAAGGCATAAATCGGTTTTATTTAGGGCATAAACGGTAAGAGTCTGCCCTCTCTCTCTTTCAGTTACTCTTCTTCTTCATAGATATATGCCTTAAATCAGTTAGACTTCGAATTCACGCCCATCTTTTTCTTTTCTTTTTTTATTTTTTTTTGGGTATGTACTTGGGTCTGGATCTACCTTCAAATTTATGTTCGTTAAAAAGTCCCAACAGATAAGGTTAGTTGTATCTACTTGGTTGACTAGAACCAAACAGCTTAAGGTTACTGTTTTAAGAAATCCTGTGAAATTAGCGAAAACAAAGATAAAACGTAGATTCTAGATTTTAATTTGTTAACATTCAAAAAGTAGCTTGTGAGTTATAGCTACCTATAAATCTATATCCGAAATGAGTGAAATCTGAGTTTCAGATACTTCACCATAACTCATAAAAATCATTTTTGAGAAATTAAATGGAAAAGAATAAAGTTTTCCAATGAGTGGTTCATACATCCAATATTATGGGATCACTTCAACCTTTGGATCATAGTCTATGAACCTTGTTTTCCAGCTAAACCCTTATCGAATGTATAAAGGGCTGCTGGTGCAGCTTTTTATTTCTTATTGAAGAACAAAAAGGAGATGATCGGTTTTGTTAGTGTGTCTAAGGGCTGCTGGTGCAGCTTTGTGTATGTCATATGTTTGGTTGTGCATTTTGGCTTCGGCAATCAAAGTATCACTGTCAAGCCAATTGATTAAATTTGTGTTTTGATATAGTTCTCAAATTTGGTTGTGTACTTATAGTTATGATCATTTTTTATAAATGTAGGTGATGGGAGTAAAAGCTGGGTCCAAAAGAGCAGCTTGAAGGTGAAAAAGGGCAGGTGTGTACAAGAGAGAACTAGCTAGCAGAGATTGCTTAGGTTATTTATGTTTCTCTTTCTTCTTTTTTCATTTTTTTCCAGATTATATTCAACTATATTTGGATGTTTATGATTTTATGTAGATGGGATGGAATAGAAAAAAGTTGCATTTGTGCCTATTGTAATGGATGTAGCAGCTTGTAGATGTAATTGAATTGGATGTAAATACTATTGTTGTATTAGAAATGAATGGAATCAGTTGAAGTGTTTGAATGGAGAAATGGAATAGATTGGGTGGTTTTGTTTTATACTACTAGAGTGCAAGTATTTTGAAGGCCATAGTTTTAAAATCGCATATCGTATCGCATATCGAAACCTCAAATTTAAGATACGCATATCGTATCGAATATCGTGTATCGTAAGATACATATATAAGGTGCAAAATTAGATATGGGGTGTGAGTAAGTTGGGTGCAATTATGATGTTCCTTTTTATAACATTAATGTGATTTTTTTATAGACAGGTGTTCAGGGGGGTTTCTTAATTTTTTAAAACAAAGGAGGGTGTATTTTTTTAGTTAAGCAAAAATATCGCGATACGATATGCTCAAAATATCGCAAGATTTTGAGATATTGCGATAAGTATCGCAAAATCTCGCGATATTTTGAAATGGCAGATATCGTTGAGTATCGTATCTTTTTTCTGACGATACGATACGTATCCTGTATCGTATCGGGATATATCGGGATATTTAAAACTATGCTGAAGGCCATATATATAATTTTGTTTTGTTATGTTTTAAAAGATTATTGTAATGGTTCTTGGTTAACCATAAAAGCCTTATTGGCCTTACTGGATATCCGGGACAACTCAAGTGGAGTTGTTGACCGAAGAGTGGATGTAGGCATTTAGCCAAACCACTATAAATCGTGTGTTCTTGTGCCTCTTTACTTTGCCTTTCCTGTTTTACTTCCTAGACCTAATTGTTTACATAAGCTTGAGCATGTTTAATTTGATGTGAATGACTTGAATGATATAACATCTCTAACTAGCTTATAATCATTATTGAATGTATGCTTGAATTGGTTCTTGTAGCTTGTGGCTTTAAATTGTTTGGGTGTTATGATTTGAGAAGATGGTGTAACAATTGTGTTACAATAGGCCAAAAATTTAAATTAGTCATATTCACCCCCCTCTAGGACTTTTGGCGAGGTTCCAACTTGCACTTTCAATATCTTCTTTGGATGCAACTTCATTAGGGCAGTTTGTTTTGGAAATCACGATTTGAGCACATCTTTGAAAAGGTTAACCTTGACCCTATCAGAATAGCTAATTTGATAATTATTTTCCTAGACAGTTAGATTGGTTTAACCAGAAACAAAGAGCAGAAAGTTGTCCTAAACCTCCAAATTATCCTACCAATACCATCCTTTACCCAAAAAATACCCCTCATTACCCATCCCAGGTAATAAGGTTCTCATCCCATTTTGTTTCTCCTACAACATTAACCGGGATTGGAATCATTTTGTGTGATTACTCAGGAATTTATCAGGCAACAAGGAGCCAATCTATCAAATGTTTAGACAAGGAAGAAGCGGGGTCTTGTGTTGTTATTGCTGCATTCAAATGGATGAAGAAGCTTGGGGTTCAGGAACCTCTTTTTCAAACAGATGCCTATTCTCTTGTTAAAGCAATCAATGGAGCAGCAACCAATATAGGCTGAAGAAACTGTGACTTAGGCCCTACTTGATATGCAGGGAAAATTTACAGAATGCAAATTACCACAGCTCTGGTAATTTGCAGCAGTGGTAGTTTATATGGACAAATATTTCCTGTTGCTTGGTAGAATCTTAAAAAACAACAAGAAATATTGACAGAACGGTTTAATCCATCTTAAATCGTCAGGACATCCTAAATTCACAGCTCCTTTCAACGTTAATTTGAGGGGCCACTGCAAATCGGTGGAAATATTCACCATCTCACTTTTTTACCAAGCAACCTGAATATCAATTTGACCGGGAATAACGGCAGATGCGAATTTTTCCTGCATACCAAGCAGGGCCTTAATGAAGGAAACAAAGACCTTTTTTGTTATAGGATTAATTATGCTTTTTTGCCGTTACTCAGATATCTTAATATTATAATGAGGCTCCTATGCGGCTTCATTTTGAGTCGTATAGGAATCGTGTATGAAGTTGGGTAACTTTTGTCACATTTTTTTTTTAAATCTTTTGAAAAATACCTTATACACTTGGTTTACACTTGCCAATGAGGTCACATAGAGTGAATCCAAGGGCTGAGTGTTTTTGACGATGATCTCATCAACATCTAGATCACATCAGTCTATATATAATCACCAGTGGATCCACCTAGTACCCATTTCACTTATATGTGTTTGTGCGCTCATGTAGAAATGATCCAAGGTCTGATTTTTTGTGGCGATGATCTATCCATCATCTAGATCAACATTAGTGCACATATCATCCCCAAGTGATCCACATAATACTCATAATATTAAGCCGAATAATTTACCAACTCACAAGGGGCTAAATTGAGTTTGTCACGTATGTAATGCGTTTGAACATCCCAACTGCAATCTTATTCCCTTAAATAAATGACGCGCAACAAATTTTGTCAACTCACTACGTGCATATGAGGAGGCAAAATTAATTTGTAACGCGCGTAGTGTATTTGGACATCCAATCCGAAGTGCATGTGGGGAGGATGGACATCCAACTCACACGCATTTGTGCGGCTCGGTGAAGCTATTGTATGAAGTTGAGTGACTTTTTTTTTTTCTTTAACACACATTTTTTTGATGATGATCTCCTCAGTGTCTGTATCAAATCAGCTTATATATCGTCACCAAGTGGATCCATCGTCAAAGTGAGTTTGTTAAAGGATTTAGGGTTTAGAGTTTGTCAAGGAACGCGTCGTATAAATTGCTAACTCTGAACTCACACGTGCATGTGAAGGGGCAAATTTTTTTTGGTGGGAGAAAGCCAACCCACGTGGGGTGGGGGGAGGTGGTAAAACGGCTAAACTAGGTAGCAGCTCAGTTTGCTATCAAAACTTGGCAAAACTCGTCTTTGTCTGTAGCCCTCCTAGCAAATGTAGATCCTACGGATCAGACTCCTTTCTTCTGTGGTTTGTCCTACCAAAACAACGTGTGTGACAAAGTGGAACTTAGAACTGTCCACGTGGCCAGCAAGAAGTCCAGTTGGACCAGCGTGGAGATTCTGGACTGGTAACGTAGAAGACAACCCCGCACTACACGAAAGATTTCTGGATCGTCATTCCAGAAAACATTTTCCCGGTAAAAATTAAATAAAACCGAAAGAAAAAGAGACATTTGAACAGAAGTTAAAAAAACAAAAAAAAGAAAGCGAGGTCGGGGCTGATATATCGGTGGGTGAGCGCTCTCTCTCTCTCTAGATCGCTCTGCTAATCAACAATTTGATCGGTAAGCTATTGATTTTGATTTCAATTTCGTTTTATTCTTCAATTGGAGTTGTTGAATTTAATGTGAAATTGGCAAAGTCTTATTTTAATTATGATTTTTAGTATGAGAGAGATCTGTAGAAGTTCAGATCTTGCTTGTTTAGAGTTCGCAGTTGAATGATTAAGGGTTTGAACTATCATTTGGTTGTTCAAATCCGAGATCCTTCTGTTTTTTACGCTTGGGGTTTCAATTCCTGTGAAATTTTTTTGTTTTATGATCTGGATTCGGAAAAGAGTGATCTTGAGCGTTACTGAAGTGAATTTCTTATAGATTCAGGTCGGCATTATATGGCTTCTCCTTCTCCATTTCAGATGGAGGATCAAACTGATGAGGACTTTTTTGATAAACTTGTTGATAATGAGTTTGGAGTATCAGAATCGGGTCCTAGCTTTGAAGATGTTGTCGATTCAGATGAAGCGAATGCATTCTCAAATCTGAGCATTGATGAGGTTGTTGGTACTGTCTCCAAAGGGGAAAATCTCTCTGAAGAAGTGAAGTTTCCATCTTTGTCAGAGATTGCGGCTGAAAAGGACATTTTGATTCCTGACCAAAGTAACATTTCGCTCATATCATCCAATGCATTCAATGCGGATCAAACAGCCGAATCTGGTGTGAACGGAGCAAATGTTGCATCAGATAATGGTATGAGCAAAAGCAGTGGATCAAGGAATACAAGCATTAAGGAGGTGCAATGGAGTTCATTTAGTGCCACTGATTCTTCTCAGCATAGTGAGCTTAGATCGTACTTGGACTTTTTCACTGAGTTGGATGGCAATTCAGCAGATCCATTTGCGAATGTGGGGGATGTTCCGGAACTCAAACCTAGTAGTAGTACAGAAGATGTGGTTGCTGATTCGACGGCATCGTTTGGTTCTGCTCAACATAAAGTTGGACAAGCCTATGAAGCTGTTACGGAGGATACTGCCGATGGGCAGAATTGGGAAAGTCTCTATCCTGGGTGGAGGTATGACACTAAGACTGGTGAGTGGCAGCAAGTGGATGGTTACGATGCATCTGCAAATTCCTACCAGGGGAGTTTTGAAGGGGAGGTTCAGGCAGCAGGTGATAACTTTGTCTCAGATCAGAGATCCGAAGTTTCATATTTGCAACAAACGGTTCAGTCAGTTACGGGAACCGTATCTGACAATTGTACCACTAGTAGAGTCTATAACTGGAATCAGGTCTCGCATCTGAACAACACTGAGTACCCAGAGCCTATGGTGTTTGATCCTCAGTACCCTGGCTGGTACTATGACACAATCACTCAAGAATGGCGCCTGTTGGAATCAAACAACCAAGCTGTTCAGTCAAATGGTACTTCTCATGATCAGCAAATTCAAAATGGGAATGCTTCAACAGGTGGTTTCTACCCTGAGAAAGATCATAGCCTATACGGTGAATATGGAGAAAGCAAAAATTATGGATCACAAGGCCATGGTGGTCAAATCCATGGTGAGGATTGGGCTGGGCATGGGTCAGCAAATAATACTAGTAAACAAAACATGAATATGTGGCAACCTGCAACGGTGGCTACAGAGTCTATGGCTAGTTTTTGTACTAAAAGTCAGAAATCAGAGAAGTTTTATGGTTCACAGGGTTCTGTAAGCAACTATTCAGATCAGCACAATGGTACAATCATGGGAACTGCTTCTTTGTATGAACAGACGAGTCGTGGTTATGATGACAGTAGAAATTTGATTGGGTTTCAAAGCTTCGTACCTGCTTTGAACGAATCCCAGCAGCGTAACCAGCCAAAGGTGGAACAGAGTCAGCAGATGCAGTTCTCACATTCGCTTCAGACTAGCTCTCAGTTCTCATTTGCTTCCAGCGAGGCGAGGTCATCTGCTGGTCGTCCTCCACATGCGCTGGTTACTTTTGGTTTTGGTGGAAAACTTATAGTCATGAATGATTGCAGTTCATTTGTCACAAATTCAGCATATGCAAGCCAGGTTAGGAGCTTTCTAACTTAAGTTTCCCTTGTTGTGGTTCCAATATATATTTTGTTTTAATTTCTTGGTGGTTAATCCTGTTATAGGATCTTTCCGCCATTAAAGGTCTTAAACCATGTTTATTCTTGTGAAGGACTCCGTTGGAAGCTCGATTTCCATTCTCAACTTGATGGATATTGTTGTGGACAAAAGCAATTCAAGCATCGGAGTTGATTACTTTCATACGTTGTGCCAACAATCCTTTCCAGGCCCTCTGGTTGGTGGGAATTTTGGAAATAAAGAATTATATAAATGGATTGATGAGAGGATTTCAAATTGTGAATCTTCCAACATGGACTACAGAAAAAGAGAACTTTTGAGGTTGCTTCTCTCTTTGCTGAAAATAGCTTGTCGGCATTGTGGAAAACTTCGCTCTCCTTTTGGTACTGATCCATCCTTGAAGGTAAAAATACGTTTTTGTCTTTCTACCATTTCGCATCATCTCATTTTAACTGAAAACCATCTCCATATCTTATTTTAGATATCAGATGCATATTGAAGGTTCTTCCACAAATCATTCATGTATATTTTGGTACTTTAGTTTAGTTTTTCATCAGATTCATAGATCTTTTTCCTGTCCTTTTTCAGGATACTAGGTTATAATCTGCTCTGCAGTAATTTTATCCGCAGCTTAGACAATTAGATGCAATGTTGGGTTTTATTGCAGTTGTGGGACCATTACTGTGACATATCAAATTTGTTATTATTTCATAGAACTTCATAGAGCTTCTCAAAAGTGTAATATCTTTTGAGAAAGGCAGCTCCTAATGGTTCAAATATTAGATCATTCAGGTTGATGAACATTCGGACTAATCCACTATGATCAACCTAATCCAGTGTTAACCAGGCCAGAAAGATTTCTTAAAGTGAGTGAATCTTAATTGTTTTTCCTACTGCAAAAGTTGAGAGGGAGGAGGTATGGAAGGAGAATGACCTCGTCATCACACCATCCTCTCTGGGATCAGCCAATTCGTAGCCCCATCAGACTTGACTACAAAGCTGAACAAATCTGAGGATCTCATGTTAACAATTTTTTTTTGGTAAAGGAGAAAAATATATAAACAAACTAGACCGAGGCCTCTGTTACAGAGATAGAGTCCAGGTTCAAACAGTCAAACAAGAAAGAGGGGGCCTGATCAGACCAAGTATCATCCACAGAACTCATTCTAGCCTTTTTAGCTAAAATGTCGGTAGCCTTATTAGCAAGCCTATTTACATATGTGAACTCAAAATGATGGAGAGAGATCCCACAATCGATAACAGCATCTACTAAATTTTTAGTCCTCCATTCTAACACGCCATGGCTGCCCTTGATGTACTTGTTGGTCTGTAGGACCCAATTAAAAAGGGTCTGATATGGTATTTCAAAATGACTTAATTACTGTGAGGATCCATCATGATGAGATCATATGTGGGTCCTACAGACCTGTATACAAAATTGTGTATGACTAATCCAACCCACATACTTCCTTTTAATTCTTTTTCTATTTTTTATTCTTTATTACGATTATTATTGTTATATTTGCCCTGGCAACAATATTTGAGAATGGCTGTCTTACAGATTTGATTGTTATTCTTTATAGGAAGGTGATTGTCCAGAATCAGCAGTGGCAAAGCTTTTCGCATCAGCTGAGAGGAATGGTGCTCAACTGAGTGGGTATGGTGCTATTACTCAATGCTTGCAGAACTTGCCTTCCGAAGGACAAATTCGGGTATGCCCATGACTCTTTTGCAGACTGCTTGATTTTCATAGGTAAAACTTTCAGCTAGTAATATACAGGGCAATCTTGTAGGCAACTGCTGCTGAGGTACAAAACCTTCTTGTTTCTGGTTGTACAAAAGAGGCTCTCCAGTGTGCACAAGAAGGCCAGCTGTGGGGACCTGCACTTGTTCTTGCAGCACAACTTGGCAATCAGGTTCAGTGCATCTTTTTCTTCCCCTCCATTTCCACTTGATTTAAATGATTTTGCCTGTAGTTTATGTAAATGTTAACGGTAGCTTGTTTCATTCATTAGAAACGATGTTAGATCTTGTACTTACATGAACTGAACTTTCTCTTATTTCCTTCTGAATGTGTGCAGTTTCATGTGGATACCGTGAAGCAAATGGCACATCACCAGCTAGTAGCAGGATCACCTTTACGGACATTGTGCCTGCTAATTGCTGGGCAACCGGCGGATGTGTTTTCTGCAGACAGCACAAATATCAGTGGAGTACCAGGTGCTGTCAATCTGTCTCAGCAGCCTGCACAGGTGATTTATCCAATTGAGTAGTTGCTAGTGATATATTGGTTGTTCAAGAGTCTGTACATCTTAGGTTATTTTATGTTCTGAATTTTCCCATCATCTTGTTATGGGTTCTAGATCTATCGCGGCCAATATGTAATTTCCATCTTGTGCAACATCCAACTTCAAAGCAGGAGAAATTACTTGCACTAATTCAAACTCTATATGCCGTGGTTCTGTAACATGAATTGGCTTTCATATTCTCATATCTGGAATGATCCATTTCAAAGTTTACAATTTATCTGGTCTTTGCTTCATGAACTTACTTTTCCCCCTTCTGTGGGCTACAGATCGGTTCCAATTGTATGCTAGATGATTGGGAAAAGAATTTGGCAGTAATAACTGCAAACAGAACGAAAAATGATGAACTTGTAATTATTCATCTTGGAGATTGCTTATGGAAGGAAAGAGGTGAGGTCTGTCTTTCATAGAATTTCTTCCTAAGCTTTTCTTCCTTTCCTGCTGAGCTTTTCTTTTTCCTGTTTCTATTTTTGTAAAGAGGGTCAGTCTTGTACTTACTCCGAAAGTTACAGTGCAGATTACTGCGGCGCACACCTGCTATTTGGTTGCAGAAGCAAACATTGAGTCATATTCAGACAGTGCGAGAATGTGTCTCATTGGTGCAGACCACTGGAAATTCCCCCGAACATATGCAAGCCCAGATGCTATCCAGGTTTCTTCTACTATTTGGCTCCCATATTCTCACTTTCTATTGAAATTGGAAATGAAATTACCTGTTTACTCATCTGCAGTTGATCTTCGTAAACTTGATGTTCGTAATACTCATAATTGGTAGCTCTGAAGTTATGATCTTGAGTATGCTATGTCAAGGTAAACTGAAGTCTTAACACTTCGGTGGTCTTGGATCAACAGCTGGACTGCTTACTTGAACCAGGATAAAATCTTCACAAAACTTATACATAAACACGTAGCTAATAGTATTTCATTGTGCTAGCATATGGCACATAAGACTCGTCATATTGGTCCCCCATTCTCTAATCTATTTGCTGGATCGCCTTGAATTGATGTGGTTCTCTTAGTCAACCTTCATATCAAATCATTTTTCAAATGAATTCTGCTTTTATTACTGGAGTCAGAATTTTTTGGGAAGTCCCTCTGTTAGTTTTCATTGCAAACTTCCCAGAGAGAAAAAGGGAGCCTGTCAAAGCTGGTAAGAAGAGGGAGCAAATAATGTAGAGGTTCCAGCAAAGGTGGTAGAAAGAGGTAGAGAGGACCCATTAAAGCTGGTATAAGAGGTGTTTGGCAACCTCGAGAAATAAATGGAGCCCATCAAAGTTGGTACAAAGAGGGAGGAAGGGTGTCTGGTGATATAAACAGGAAGGAGTCCATTAATGCTGGTGTAAAGATGTGTCACAAACCTCAAGAATAGATGGAGTCCATCAAAGCTGGTGTAAGGAGTTGTTCTGAAACCTGAAGAGTAGTCAACATCTCTTTCAGTGCCGCATGCTAATGTGTGCTATAAAGTGCAGACCTTTTTTACTTTCTTCTCTTTCTACTTTACATGATCATAAAGTACTTCGAAATTTGTTTTAAGTTATCGGTGCTGTAAAACAAGGGTTCCATTTTCAATCTGGAAGCTAGTCACTGTAGGGTGCAGCACTATAAACTATAAAGAGAGATCACAAAAATTTTAACTTATAAATTGAAGTGAAACAGCAAATAAGTTCTTAATTCCCGCATTTTCGCTTTTATGCTACTTGCTACTTTTGTATCTAGTCACATTCAGTTCTTCAATTGTTTCCCCCTCCAGATTTCTGTTATCTCAAATATTTGGATATTGAACGTAGCCATGTAGGCATCTTTTTATCTCTTTATTAGCTGTGTACTGAAGTAACTGAACCCTTATGAAGAACCAACTGAACGGACCTACCAAATATCTTGCAGAGAACAGAATTATATGAATATGCGAAGGTCCTAGGAAACTCTCAATCTGTCATGCTACCATTTCAACCGTATAAACTTATCTACGCCTACATGCTCGCGGAATTGGGAAAAATTTCAGATTCATTGAAGTAAGTAGATGTGTTGTTTCTTCTGTTGTTGTGTTTTGCAATCGCCTTCCTTTTCTTAGCAAAGTATGTCAGCTCAGGTACTCTCAATCCATTTTGAAGTCGATTAAAACTGGCCGAGCGCCAGAGGTAGAAATGTGGAAACAATTGACAATGTCTCTCGAGGAGCGCATACGAACCTACCAGCAGGTATCATTCTAAAATCCAATTCGTTTAGCAAACATGTTCATAATCGGGCTATCTAAATTAGTTCCATGTGAATGTTTCATGTACAGGGTGGGTATTGCACAAACTTGGCCCCAGCAAAACTGGTGGGTAAATTGCTTCCCTTGATTGATAGATCCATTCACCGTATGATTGGGACCCAGCCACCACCCTCGACATCAGTATTCCAGAGCACCGTTCAGGGAAATGAATATGATAAACTTCCAGCAGGCCCTAGAGTAGCAAATAGTCAGTCAACAATGGCCATGTCTTCTCTAATGCCTTCAGAATCAATGGAGCCCATAAGTGGATGGACAGCTGGTAGCAACAGAATGGGTATGCATAATAGGAGCATATCGGAGCCAGATTTTGGTAGAAGTTCAAGACAGGTCAATTTCTAATTTCCTTGCCAACAGTTGAAATTTGATTTTCCAATCTCTAATTGTAGCGTGATGATGTAAGAAGTGCACAACAATGGATTCGAGGCCTAAGAACTCTTCTCAGGTGTAGGGTTTTGATTTATACGTGGCAGCTGAGAAAGGTTCACACATTTTACCCACTTGAAAAATTTAATCACTACTGCACTGCGCCAGATGGGAAAAGAGACATGTCTCTTTTGCCTTTTATAGTTTTATGTACTTAAAATTGTCAAAATTCAGTGTCTGCAATTCTTAGGAAAAGTACGTAGGTTATAGGCATGACAACGACAAGAACTGTAGGTCACATTTCACAGTGCATGTTGGGTGGTCTATTAGATGGACAGTTGAGGTTGGCCACATGACTGCCCCTTGTAAAGAGAACCATGCATTACAGTGAAGAATGAAGAGTTCTATAGTCTAACTCTGTTTCGAAACTGGCAGGATTTTTTTCATTCGTAGCCAGGTGGTATGGTGTATTACCCACGTGTTCCACGGTTCCACCACCTAAACATTTTCCACCTGGAAAGTTTAGCACATTAGTACTTCACCAAGAGACAACAAAGTGACGTGTTTTAATGCTTTTTGTCTGGATAAATTCTGTTTATGTTTACTTCTATATTGCACTTCATAATAGAAACACTGCACACACCAAGGTTGTTGAATCGTGAATCAGCACGTAAATCGTTTTTATTTTTAGCGAATCGGATCGTAGGTTGAATCGTGAATCACAGATTCATGGTCAATTTTCCCTAATAAATAGAAAACAATTTATATATATATATATATATATATATATATACTAATATTCATTATTTAATCATGTGTTCAAGTTACTTTTTTGAGAAATCATGTGTTTAATTACGTTTTTATACTTGTATGTATGGGTTAGTTTGTTAACTTGACTTTATGTAGAGGTGGGTTTGGTTGGGTTAAGGGTGGTTTAATTGAGTTAAAGGGTTTATTGAATGTAAACAACAAACAACAAAAGAAGAAAAAAAAGAAAAAAACTTGGAAAGGGGCGATTGCAACGATGGGTATGGAGTTGATCGCCGATGGGAAGTTGGTAGCTGACTTCAACGGCAGAAATTTAGGGTTTGTGCTCCTTCTCATCCCAACCAAAAGTTAGGGATTTTTCCCTTTCCTTAGACATTTTCTCAGAATCAGTGATCCACAAGAAATCTCGGGTTTTGTTGCTTAATATCCATGATTCCATGGGAAGATAATGAGAAACCCATCGGCCTGTTAAAAACATGCTGAAAGTAGTGATGATTTCTGACTCGGTAGATTCAGACGAGTCGGCTCGTATCGGCTTAATCACCACTGAATCGCCGAGTCAGAGAAATTCCCGATTCAATAAGGCGATTCGTATCTGGTGGGCAAATCTTGACTATGAATCGTACGATTCTAACAATCATGGCACACACACACACACACAAAAATCATAGTAGAAAGTAGATTGCATGGTAGGACATGACTTGTGGAAGGACAGTTTCTCAAATGCAGAATCCAGGAAGTCTTCAGAGGATTTTGTTTTGATTTTCCACATCTACTCTCCAAGTGTAAAGGAAATCCTACACAACGGTGAAGATTTTGGGGTGTAGCGCTAGAAAACCTTATCTGTGTGTCTATTCTTTATAAACAACAGTTTTTCTAAGGAAAGGAGATTGCTTTCATGGTGAAGCATATAAGATGAAAACAGCCAGAAAATAAAAAGAAGAAAGAAAGAAAGAAAAGAATAGACAAATGTTTCTTTTGCCTTTCATAGAGTGAGAAGTTTCTCATTGGCTGATTTTTGTGAGGGAGATCCTTACCAAAAATCTGCCCTCAACTCGTCTGAAATTTGGTTCCATTTACCCATAATAGTCAAAACTGTGGAAGAATATAATTATGCAAAATTATATATACATTTTTGTGGAGCCTTGCTAACTTACCTTAAAATCAGGTTGATCCATCTACTGAAGCATCATCAGACGCACAAGGGAAAGCATCAGTCTCAGGTGGTCCATCTCGCTTTGGTCGTTTCAGCTCACAGCTTCTCCAAAAGACCATGGGATGGGTCTCAAGATCCCGCCCAGACCGCCAGGTATGTTCTAGTCTTATTTGCTTCCTGTAGTACTTCTTTTATGCATTCAGTCTTTGTAGATTATGTTTTTTTGGTTGCGCCTTAATGTTTGGTGTCTGCTGTGTTGTTATGAAGGCTAAACTGGGTGAGAAGAATAAATTCTATTATGATGAAAAGCTAAAGCAATGGATCGAAGAAGGTGCTGAACCTCCAGCCCAAGAAAGAGCGCTTCCTCCACCACCAACAACTGCATTCCAGAATGGAACACCAGATTACAACATAAAAAACACATTGAAAAGCGAAAGTTTGCCTGCTAATGGAGGATCCGAATTCAGAAGCCCATCACCCTCAGAACATAGTTCAGGGATCCCTCCCATCCCACCCAGCTCAAACCACTTCTCAGCTCGTGGAAGAATGGGTGTCCGATCAAGGTGGAACTCATGGAAGTTTTTTCCTTTTCATTTTTTTTTTTAAGTTCTGTCTTTTGGTTTCTACATTTAGACTGTCAATCGATTTATCAATTTGGTTACCAAAAACTGATTTATCATGGAAGATCTTCACTGCATACATAGAAGGGAACTGAACATCCATGACTCAGGCCCCTCCATTGAGATCTCCTAAACTAGAAATTATGACTGCTTAACATGATTGCAGCCATACCACTGACAAGTTCTCCTGGAAGATGATAGAAATATATTGTGGTGGTCCAAAAGAAGTCAGTGTAGGATGGATGTGTTCATCAGGTCAATTTATTGATTACGAATTACGATAGCTCCTTGGCGGGGATCACTGAATAGTGTATCCTAGCCCTTCAATATGTGCCACTCTTTATCGATTGCTCCGTGTACTGTGTACCGTTTTCTGTATTTTCTTTTTTGGAACATTGACTTCAATACATATTAGCATGGGTTTTCTGCAGGTACGTTGACACCTTCAATAAGAGTGGTGGAGCCCCAACAAACTTATTCCAGACACCTTCTGTTCTAGCTGCAAAACCTGCCACTGGTACCAATGCAAAGTTCTTCATTCCTACCCCTGCAACCTCAGGTGACCAAACAGTAGATAATGCAACAGAAGAAAACATTCAAGAAGCCACTGGTAGTCCTAATGAAGGTCCTCCTATATCATCCACAGCGCAAAACTCGATATTCTCAACTCCATCACTGTCGTCATCTATGCAGCGAGCCCCGAGCATGAATAGCATCACCCCCATGGGAAGCAAGGGAATGGGGGTAATGGGCAACGGCGCCCTTTCTTCAGGTTCACGGCGAACGGCATCATGGAGTGGCAGTGTCATTGATACATTTAATTCTCCTAGTATATTAAGCGGAACAATGAGGAACCCCCACTCATCTTTTATGCATGTTGATTCGATGGGTCCGCCGACAAGAGGTAGCAGTTTTGGGGAGCTTCATGAAGTGGAACTCTAAGCCAAGGTAGTCGATCTTTTCGTTTTGATTATTATCGTGTCAAAGATAGGTGGTGAGCAGTCAATTGGGTTTCAAACAAGTAAGCTAAAACTTAATGCAATACCCGTAAAAGTTTCCTAACTATTCCCAGATGGTGTGATGCCAGTTTGAATCTCGGAAGCTGCTGAACTCCACTGTTTAGGGAGATGACATATGGGACACCACTGTACAGTTCATTTGTTGATTTATTGGACACGCATTCTTGATCAAACATCGTATCTTAAAGGCGGTCCTCGACAAAGATAGAAGCAACCGAGGCATAAGGGGAAAACTTGCTTCGCCCGTTCTGGATAGGTAAAAAAGCTTAATAATATATTCTTTTAGTCTTTTTGTTGTTTTCCAGATTATATCAATATATACAAAGAAGATTGATCATAAGAAGTCAACAAAAAAAAAAAAAAAAGAATCTGATCCAACAATTGCAAGATGTGGCTGACCAGAAGCTCTGCAGAAGATATTGTTGATTGATTTCATAAACCTCGAGTGCGATTTGAATTTTTTGTTCTCATATTTATTTAGTCCATTGAAATGTAACTCCTATCTGAGGAGGTTGTTCTAATTGTATCTTAAAAGAAAATTCTTCTTTCCTTCAATGCCAGTTCACAACTTTTTAAAGGTACGAATCTCTAGAACCAAGAAGTTCAGAAGAAAATTCCAATCCTTACAATTCAGTCAAGTAATTGGATAACAAAGAATGAGTGGCAGATTGTTTCCTACAATCCTCTTGCACGTCCGTCGTATGAGTTCCTTCTTTACACTGGGGGTGATCATAGGCTGATGTTGATCTGTGCAATGAAAAGATCATCTTCACAAAAAATTAGTTCTCCTTTGATCATCTGCACAGGAGTAGTGTAAAAATAAAGAATGTAGTTTAAGAATGGGATAGGTAGAAATATAAACATGCTGAATACCACACCCCACCACAATGTTAAAAAGCCCATAAAATCCCTGCTCATGTAGGGTCCACATGAGATGATCGGAGAACTTTTTTTCGATTATTGTTATTGGGGCTCCCTAGTAAGGATGAGAGGCACACCGAGTTAGGAGGCACACCCAAATTTTACAAATTGGTTAGGGGGCATGATCCGTTTTACTTGGGGGAGGCTTTCTTATTTTCATTAAAACTTAAAACGATTTATGTAAACCAAAAAGACCCTAAATCTTCCCCAACCACTTTGGACTACTAAAATTCCCAAAAAAACTTAGTGTCAACTTGTTATTTGAACACATAAATAAAAAATATGGAGTCTGAGGAGGAAGTTGTCAAAAAAACTCCATTAATGGAGGAAGAACCATAAAAAAATAACTTCAATGAGGGTATTCGGTCTTCAAATCCCATCCAAAATTTAAAATCGATAACATTTGAGGTAATACAAGTTTCTAAGAAGCACTTTTTTTTTTGTAAAATGAAGTTCGAAAAAAATCCATCGCATTGAAATTCGATCAAATCATGTTGAAGACGAAGAACATTTTCAACAGGAACCTCTCGAATTTAATCAATATTTTCGACTGGAAACTGTTGAATTCCATCAATATTTTTGACAAGAACCTCTCGAAATTATTACATAATGTGTTTTAGGGATATAAGACAAAAAAATTTAAAATTTATTTTGCCTACCCGCTTTTCTTTGTTTGTTATTGACTTGTGCTCTTCCACATTTTCAGAATCAAAAGGTAGACGAAGATCAAACTAAAGATCCACTTGAAGATACTATTTTGAAGGACCATCCCGATCCAATCTCATCTGCCTTGTGACTATTTTATTCCTTATATGTTTTTTGTCAATTTAATCTGGTTTGATAATACCAAGGTTGAGTATTTAATATATCACATAAGTATATATACATGTTAGTTTTGTTAATTTTGATATAAGTGACACCACATTGACACACGTAACTAGTTTGATATATATATTGTTCCTTATCTTTTTTTATCCGTAAAAAAAGGTTGGGTATTTGCGATTCAGTAAAAAAACGATATGAACCTATTGAAAATATTAACAAAAATTGACAAGTTGTTAAAAATATTCAATAAATTCGATAGATTGTTGTCGAATTTAAAAAATTTAATAAACTTCCAACCAATCAGTTGAAAAACGACACGAAATTGTTGAAACTATTAACCAAAATCGATAGATTATTGTCGAAAATGTTCAATAAAATCAATAGGTTACTATCAAATTTAAAAATTTCAATTGATCCTAATATTTCCAGGTACATAAATTGATTTAAAATTAATAAAAAATAATCCGAATTATTATGATTCAAAATCAAGTTCCAAAAAACACTTTTACATTTAAAAATGATAAGTTCAAAAAATGTTTATAAAATATTTTTCATCTCCGTGAGAAGAAGCTCTTCCTCTTGGATTTTGCTTTCCCCTACGATTCTTTGCTCCCCTTTCACGAGAACCCCAGCTCTAGCTGATTGTTCTCTCTCCTCATCACAAGTAGGCTCATCTTCTTCTTCATTCTCCCAAACAATATTCTCCTCGTACACGAATGCATATCATCCTCAATTTGTAAATATAACTATGAGAAAATTAAGTCTCTAATCAATGAAATTAGATCGGGATGGTCTTCAAAATGGTGTCTTCAAGTGGATCTTTGGTTTGATCTTCGTCTACATTTTGATTATAAAAATATGGAAGAACACAAGTCAGTAACAAATAAAGAAAGCATGTAGGCAAAATAAATTTTAAAATTCTGTCTTATATCCCTAAAACACATTATATAATAATCTCGAGAGGTTCTTATAAAAAATATTGATTAAATTCGAAAATTTTAACGTCGAAAATATTGATTAAATTCGAGATGTTCCTGTTGAAAAGGTTCTTCGTCCTCAACATGATTTGATCGAATTTCAGTGCGTTGGATTTTTTCGAACTTCATTTTACAAAAAAAAAGGGGTTGTTAGAAACTTGTATTACCTCAAATGTTGTCGATTTTGAGTTTTGTGCGGGATTTGAAGACCCAATACCTTCATCGAAGTTATTTTTTTATGGTTGTTCCCCCATTAATGGAGTTTCTTTGACAACTTCCTCCTCCATGTTTTTGATTTGTGGATTCAAATAAAGAGCTGACACTCGCAAAACTTTTTTCGTTTGTTATCGAATACTTGAGTCTCTATTATCGTTGGGTGGAGTTCATCAATTTGGGAATCTTAAAGATGATAACCATAAAGGTGGGAACTCACAATGATAACCTAGTTTTTTTTTTTCGTTAATGTTTAGTTGTCATTAATGAGGGGAGTCCCCCTTAAGAAAAACACCAAATGAGAGGAAGGTTCAAACTTGGGCTTTAAGGCCCAAATTTTGAGCATGCCCCCTAACCAAAAGGGGAGCTTCAATAACAGCTAGCACTCGAAAAAAAGATGGTTGCTATTAAGGCTCCCATTTTGGTTGAGGGGCATGCTCAAAAGTTGGACCTCAAGCCCAAGTTTGAACCTTCCCTCATTTTGTATTTTTCTTAAGGGGGACTCCCCTTACAAAAGACAACTAAATCCTAATAAAAAAAAAACCAACTTTTCATTTGGAATCCCCACCTTCACTGTTCCCACCTTCAAGATTCCCACATTAATGAATTCCACCAACAGTAATAACAACTCAAGTATTCGACAACCACAGATCGAAATAGTTTTTACAAATGTCAGCTCGTTATTTGAATACACATACAACCAAAATATAAAAGAGGATAAAGTTGTCAAAAAAACTCCATTAATGAAGGAACAACCATAAAAAATAATTTTGATGAGGGTATTGGGTCTTCAAATCCGGTTTAAGGCTCAGAATCAACAACATTCGAGATAATATAACTTTATAATAGCCCTTTTTATTTTTTCTGTAAAACGAAGTCCGAAAAAACCCAGCGCACTGAAATTCGATCAAATCATATTGAAGATGAAGAACTTTTTTGACAGGAATCTCTTAAATTTAATCAATATTTTCGACAAAAACCTCTCAAATATTTTTGCATAATGTGTTTTAGGGATATAAGACAAAGATGACATATTTCGATAGGTTCTTATCGATTTTGGTTAAATATTTAAGCGGTATCGATCAAAATTATACTGATTCGCAACCAAAATCAGGTATCAGTTGAAAATTTCAAATTCGACAGTATTCAGTCGAAAATGTTTACAAAATTTAACAGATGCCTCACGGTTTTAGTACCTCAAATTGGTAGAAACCTGACAAAATTGAAATTTTTTTACAATCTTAAACTTCAGTTTGCCTAACTGCTTTTGTTTATTTTTTATTGAGTTATGCTCTTCAATATTTTCAGAATCGAAAGGTAGATGAAGATCAAACTGAAGGTCTACTCAAAGATACTATTTTGAAGGGCCATCCCGATCTAGTCTCCTCTGCCTTGGGATCGGATTTGACTAAAGTTTTTCTAACTAATAGGGTATGGCATTATGCTGGTATAAAGTTTATCTCTGATGTGTTTATTCAACGTAGTGTATAAGAAGTTTTTATTTTTTTGTCTAATATAGGTATTTGAATCAAGAGATGTTGTCCTTAAGTGGTGTACAGAGGTTGGTAAAAATAACAACACTGTCATTATGAATAGAAAGTCGAAGAATAAGCCAAGAGGAAAGGGGTCTTCAATTGAGCTTTAGTGCGAGAGAAGTGGTGTATTTATTTGCCATAAGAAAAAGGAGGTGTTACGAACTCCAAACTAAAAAGAAATAAAATAAAAATAAATAAAAATAAATAGGATAATTGGATTAATTCGAGGAAATCCAAACCTCCATTTGATTACTTCGAGTGTAATCTTACTCCCAATAACACATGAGTGTTCCAAACAAATATTTTTCTTTTTTTTTATTTATCTTTTAGCCCTTTAAATAGAGTTGTGAAATACTACACCACTTCCCACGTATAAAGAGTAACACCAAAATAGGTGCAAGACTCCCACTACTAACAAACTACTACTTGACTAAATCAACTATTATTCCTAAAAAATAGCAACTACTCACACTACACGTTTACACTTTAAAAATAAAACTAACTAATTCTAATTTCTACAATAATTAAATAAATACAAAAGTAATATTAAAATTAGTCACATAACAGGAGGCTGCATCGAAAATCAATGAGAAGTCAAAAATCAATGCAAAGAGGAAGAGGGAAACTAGTACGAAAAAATGTGGTTGTCCATTTAAATTGAGAAGCCTTTGTCTAAAAGATAATAGGTGAAACTTTAAGGTTAAGTGTGGATTCCATAATCATGCCCTCCCGAACACACTAATGGGACACGCCTATCTTGCAAGGTTGACTAAGGAAGAAGAAGAACTTGTGGCTCAATTGACAATAAGTGGTGTCCGTCCTCGAAAAGTACTTGCAACGCTTAAAGAGAAGTTTGACAGGTTGCTGACAAATTTAAAAATCCCCACAAAACTAACTAATCAGTTGAAAAATGACAGGAATCAGTTAAAATATGGTAACCAAATCGACAGATTGTCCTCCAAAATTTTAATAAATTTGATAGGTTGCTGTCAAATTTAAAAATTGCTATTGATCCCCACAAAACCCTAGTCAGTTGAAAAATAAAAGCAATCAATCGAAAAGTGGTATCCAAATCGACAGATTGTCATACAAAAATTTCAATAAATTCAATAGGTTTCTGTTAAATTTTAAAATTGCTACTGATCCCCACAAAACCAACTAATTAATTGACAAACGACAAGAATCAGTCAAAAAAATAAACAAATATCGATAGACTATTGTCGAATAAGTGCAATAAAATCGATAAGTTGCTGTCAAATTTTCAAAATTGTTACTGATCCTCACATAGCCAACCAATCAACTGAAAAATGCATTTTTTAAGAGTCAAAATAAAGTTCCACCAGCACTATAACATTCATAAGATTCAAAATCTAGTTCAAAATTCAAATTCTAAACCATTCAATTCTAAACCAAGTTCACTTCTAATCCATGTGCAAATTTAACAAACAAAACATGTTTATAAAATATTCTTTACCTCCCACGAGAAGAAGTTCTTCCTCTTGAATTCAGCATTCCCCTACAATTCTTCGTTCCTTTCCCGTGAGAAGCCCCTACTTTAGCTCGTTGTTCCCTCTCCTCATCACTAGCATGCTCATATTCTTCCTCATTCTCCTCAACAGTATTCTCCTTGTACTCGAGTATATCATGCTCAGCAAGGGCACTATCCACCATACGCAGTATTTTTTTCTTTCGTGTTGGGGTCAATGCTTCATCAGGTCGTCCACAACTCCGGATGTAATTTCTCAAGGTGAGAAGATGACGTTTCTACAAAATGATAAAAAAATATCAAGATCGACAAGTTAAAACCAAGATGGAGAATGCGTAAAGCAAAATGAGAACTTACCACATGTAGAAATCAATTTTTTAATAGGTGTATGACTAATAATGGATACCCTACGAGTAGGATTCTGGACGCGTAGGTGGGAAACTCGACCATACCAATCTATATAATCATTTGAGCACTCCCATATATCCTTTACCGACGTTGATCTTTGGTAGGGATTTAGTAGATGGTTATGCCAGCTACTCTGGTGCCATATACATACAGATTGTCGATGTTTGGGTTTGAAGGTCATAGTTGTTGATTTTGTCTTTTCAAATGAGATGGAGCATGTCGGGTTAGGTATCGTCTGAACCCTTCCAAACAGCCTCAAAACTCTATCCGTATAATAGGCTTGTTCCACATCAAAGCAAATTAGAAAGCCTAAAAAATACGCAGCTTCCTGAAAGAGATAATGCTCCCGTTGTTAACTACACCAGAATGGCAATTTGTAACACACTATTTTTTGGATTTGTCACGATTATACCCGTGAGTAACGTCGTCACGATTATATTCGTTACAAAGTTGTATTAACCGTGAAATTAAATCCGAATTTTCTTTAGAAAAATATTTGACATTTATATCCGTGACAAATCTGCGCACCATCCCGATAAAAATAAGTCTGCTCCCTAAAATTTTCATTTTCATTCCGCGCTCTTTACTCCCGCTTCGTTACGCGCTCGATCTCTCACCCTTTACCCATTATCTCTCTCGTCTCTCTCAAAATCTCCTTAATCTTCAGCTTCATGCCCTATCTCTCTCTATCTGCCCACTACACGCCTCTCTCTCCCTTTACCCATCGTCTGTCTCGTCTGTCTCAAAATCTCCTTAATATATCTTCACCTTCTTGCCCTCTCTTTATTTGCCATTTCTCTTTCTCATCTCTCTCTATAGCTCTAACAGTCCGTCTGTATCTTAATATTGAGGCTCCATTGAGATCCCATAAATAAGTCGAAGAACCAGCCTACCAGATCCATCTCTCTCAGACGAAGGTATGTAGATCTATACCAGATCCATCTCTCTCAGACGAAGGTATGTAGATCTATCTCTGATCTCACTGTATCTCTCTTTCTCTCTCTAAGAAACTAAAAAATCGACTGAGGTTTTCGAAACCCATTTCTCTAAGAACGAAAGCCAGATCTCCAACCTAAAATGGTGTTTTATTAGGCCTTCTCAAAAATAAAAAATAAAAATCGATGTAGCTATTTTTTTTCTCTTCAAAACCACCAAAACCAAAATCAATTTAGGGGTTTTCTAATTAGTGTATCGACTTAGGGTTTTATTATAAGATCATTTTTCTGCTGGAAATTTTAGTTTAAGTCAGTTCATATTTTTTAATTTTTAGTTCTCTATGTTATGTTGATTTTATTGATCCTGATGTTGTGGATATTTAGAGTTTTTTTTTCTAATTAGTGTATCGATTTAGGGTTTTATTATATGATCTTCTTTTTTTATGGAAATTTAATTAGTTTAAGTCAGTTCAGGGTTTTTAATTTTTTTTTCTCTATTTTATGTTGATGATTTTGATTTTGATGTTATCGATGTATGATTAACTAATCATCATGTCTCCTATTGCTTTGCTTTTACGTGTTTACTGTTAGCCAGTCACAGGCTCACAACTACGGTAATTAAGGAAGAATAAAATTGAAGTCTATTTTTTCATTCCCATTTCTATTTTTGAAGAGCAATCTGTTCTATTTTTATTTCAGAGGTTTCCTTGTTTGCATCAAATATGTTCCTAGCAGATCAGTTCCAGAACAGGTAATGGGCCTTTTCGAGGTTGGGTTGCTTTGGGTTCCTTCCCTCCACCTGAATTTTCAATTCTGTCATTTTTTTCTTCTTTGGTATTGGTTAATTTTTGTTGTTTAAATCTATATTTTTTGAAGGGTGATAATGAAGGTTGCAATACAAGGATTTACGACAAAAATCATCAACATGATGAAGGCTGAAAGGTTGTTTAAATTTCAGGGAGGTCCAATAATAATTGGCCTTTCAAGGTTGGGGTTGCTTTGTGTTCCTTTCCTGCACTTAAATTTTCAACTCTATACGAAATGGGCAGCTGAAATGGCTGTGGGGCTTGGCACTAGAGTGCCATGGGTCACGTGCAAGCAAGATGATGCTCCTATCCTATTGTCTTTTCATACTCTAATAAAAAGAAACTTTTTTAACGCAAAATGTTCACCATTCGTAGTTGTTTTATCCATTATTGGTGTCTTTCATGTTTCATGCTTCCTCCTCAGTGGGTTTTAATGCTTATCATTTGTTGTGTCTCTTTTGGTCATCATGAAAATTTAAGAATGTTTACTAGCTAGTAATATGGACATGGCCTTGTTAATTTTCATGGGTCATATCTTCTGTGTTGTGTTTTCTCTGTATTTAGTTTCATACATATTTTGAATTCTATATCCATATAAATGCCTGCAATAGGTTCTTTTGCGATTGGTTATTAGGGTAAAGGGACATGAGAGAAGTTCACCCAATACCATAATAGAACTTGTTGAAGCTCCTTGCCCACATCCCACAGAAGAAAACTTTGGATTCCTTATTATTAATTTATTATTGCAAAGGAACAGGACCCCCAAATCATGTAAACCAGCATATAGTGGAAGACGGATAATTAACAAAGTACTTATCTAAAGTTACTACTAAACTTCTAAATTCTTATGAGCATAAGAACAGTAAGATAATGCACAAATATCCAAATTTAGCAGAATTGAAGAGTAATAAGTGAGTTGTTTACCGCCCAGTCCAGGCTTCAATCCACATCTTTGGTTTACATGCCTTGTTGGAGATAACCAATCGCAAAAGAACCCATTGCNCATTCATTAATGTATGATGATTGGTTTCTTAGGTAAAACGAATAGGTGTTCATGGTGTGAGTTTGTATTGATATGCCACGTATTCACTCAGGTTCAACGAATTTGGAGTTGATGGTGGGACTGCAGCAAAGGCCTTTGGAGCTGTTGTTGCTCAATCGATTCAGCTAATCAAGAGCTGAAAAACAGAAGCTTGCACAGCAGCAGCGCATACAGGTATAATTACCAACAAAAAATAAACCATCTTTATTGAGTACTTTAAAATGTTCAAGTTCAGTGAAATTTATTGTTACCCAAAAGTTAGTTAGAAATTAATTGTATGAATAGATGGTTCATAAAAATATTAGATTTTTAATGAACTTTTGACGGGGGAGAAGTTGTAGATCTTTTTATTTGTTGTTTATTTTTAGTACCCATCATGCCATTGACGTGCATTTGTGCCTATCTAATGAAAGTTCTCTGTTTTTTTATAACTTCTTATACTTGATTTACTTCTTTGTTTTGTTAATTTGGGATATTCTTTTAAGAGTAATATACATGTTGGGCTGGTTTTCTCTTTTTTTCTTCTTTTCGTGCTTTTCTAGAATGGATTTTGAAAGCATGTTCACGGCTGCAGCAACTGGTCCCTCTGGACATGGGTGAGTTGTTTAATAAATCAGCTATGGGTCCTTTATCATCATTCTTAATTGCTAGTATTCTCATTACCTTAATTCGTCACTTATAACAATATGGTTTCTATTTGATGAATTTACTAACTCCGAAAACAGAGAGACCATTTTGATATCTATGTTAACGTTAACCGCACCTCTAACTATATTATGACTATTTTGGAGTCACATGAGCTACATTTATGACCTACACAGTGTCATACTCTCATGCCATGGCAATGATAAAATGAGACATACCTAAATGAAAATGAGAAAATTAGATTGGTTTGGCTGATGAGAAGTTTGATTCAGTGCCAAATGTAACAAAAATTCCTAGTGAACTGTCTGCATATTATTTGCAGCACCAACATTTGAAGGCTCATATTTTTAATGAGCTCTATGTAAAACCAAAACTAGTGGATTTAAGATAGATAAGGAATAGAGCAAAAGGTGAAGAAAAAGAGAACTGGTCTGATTATAGTGGGAGATGTTTAACAATGGTCATTTTCCTTGTCATTATTGTTTAAACCAACAAACTTTTCTTTATGAAGATATTTTTTTGGCTTGTATTTTTGTTTATTTGTTTCCTTTTTCATTGTTGAATATCTGCAGGGGAGGAAAGATGTCTAAATTCTAAACTATGGCATGCATGTGCAGGACCTCTGTATCCATTGGTAAATGGTGCAACTGTCCTCATAACTTGTAACCCTTATAATGTCATTTTTTTTGATAATGTTCCCTTATAATGACATTAAGTTCAAATCTGCACCATTATTAATCCACCACACAATGCTATACCTCCTTTTTGTCTTAGTCACTTTTGTTATGTTAGTCGTAATTACATCCTAGATCATACATATATCTTTATATTATATGATTCCATAACTCTCATGTAGATGAGATAATAATATTCTTCTTATATCAAATGTGGCCATCATTTCTTGCAGCAGCACCAAACCACTTAGAATAGAACACTATTTTTTTTACTTGAAACACAAGGACTTGGCCATCAGACCACTATGAACACTTGCTTTATTTTCTCCGATCCCCAATAGCATTTTTTTTCCTCTTTCTTTAGGTACTATGAAGTCTAGACACTCACTCCAGGTAGCAAGAGGTGATAAAAATCTATGTCACCCATAGCACTTCTGACCCATTACTTTTCCTTGAACTTGAAGTCTTTAATTTATTTCTATAGCTTCAAGGATTGAATGAGACCAAACCAAGTGAATTCGTAATGGCAACAACTCTGTCAGTTGCAGGCCTACAAATTTAGTTATTTTTTGCTTGCTTATAGACCAGACACCTAGCACCAACTAATTGGTAAGGGCAACACATATACCCTTAGCACTGCATGTCTGATAGAGTAACCATGCCTTTGGGTTCTTTTGTTCGGGTTTTTCTGATCAATGAATTCATTCTTTTTTGCCTAAAAAAAGAGCTATGTGGCCCCATAAATCTTGTACTTAAATCTGATTGTGGTAGTGTTTTTGTGTGTTTGGTTGCTTATTACTACCTTCATGTGCATTAACTTTTACTCAAAATATACATGTTTAAGATGCCCAGTAGAAAGTGGGTATGCTGATATAGAACCCATTGTTATGCAGCAGCAACCTAGTTCTAAGAAACTGCTAGGCTGCTCCTTGTATATGCTGCTTAGATTGTTGGTTGCAAGTCAGTTTGTTGTATGAATGTATAATATTTATGCATAGTCATGGAGTTAAACAAACACCAGTTATATGGCTATTTTTTACTTATTTTACATTTTATCATCAGTGCCTTCAATCAATTTATGAAATCATGGCTAACACAGCTAAGAATTATTTCATTTTGGAACTTCTTAATAACCTTTCTCTTATCGATCTTAGTATGTTTATTAACAATGACTTTATAATTGGTTAATTGTGGTATGTGTATTGTGGGTTGTTGCTGCATTGTGCCATAGGTGATGTGGTATATGTGTGCTATGACCTACTACTACTGCGGATGTTTCATGTTTAATTTAAAAAATTTCCTCATGCTGCCCGCTTTCTTTAGACTCATATTGTTCTAACTTTCACTTCTTTTCTTTTTTTTTTGTTTTTTTCTTTTTTTTTTTCTAGATTAATACTCATGTTAGTGGTATAAAGGATCTTGAGAACAACCTATCCACTAACTAGACATGGATCAATTTCACAAACTCGAGGGCCAATGGAGCACAATTTGCTGTTGAAGAGGCCTTAGCTCAGGTTCGTTTCTCTTTTGGGTTTCTTTGGTATGGTTCTTGTAGACTTTGTGGCTATAATTGATATAATGAGCAATCTCTTTGTTGTAGTCTTTTTAGGTTTTAGTGTTGGTTGAGAATGAAATATTTTATTTGAGTCATCTTTACCATTTATGTAGTTCCCTAAAGGGTTTATATGACAAACAAAAATAGGTGACCAGATTTTTCCTTAAGAGTCTTTTCTTCCTTCAATTTTGCAGGTGACCAATTCAAGTGTGAAGGATTTTGGTTTGTTCTTCGACTAAGCATATTCTCAATACAAAGTGTTACCGAATTTTGGTAGTAGTTTTTTTTTTATCTGATTTTGGTAGTAGTAATTAACCATTATTGTAAAAGTTTGTTTCATTGAACTTATTCTTTTTGTTATTAGTAATAAGATAATGAAGAAAAATTTGTACTCTTTAGGTATTGTTTGGAACTTTGGATTCAATTTAGTGCTCTTGTTTACTATTTGCATTTGTAGGGGTGGAAGGCTTAATCTGGGTTGGCATGGAGTTTTGGGTGAGAGGAAATGGAGCAGGTGCAATGCAGTGCATTGGCCATTGTTTTGATCTTGTAATGTTTTTGTTTTTCTTTGTTTTGTTTATTATGTTCGAAATCTATTTGCCTTGGGCATATAAGATCTGCTATAGAAGTATTTAAAAAAAAAATGAGTCGATTAATTGAACTTGGGGGCTTCATATTTTAGTTTGAACAATGGGTAGTTGTAGTTGTTTATGGGTTAGTCTGTGAGTGCCTTAGGTGTATGGAAGTGGAGCTTATTGCAGGTGCAGGGAATCCAAGAAAGTGCCAAAAATTAGTTTTTTTTAAAAAACAAATGTTTCAAATTTGTTACGGTTATAACCGTGACAAATTTGTAACATATTCCCAACAAATTTGTCATGATTATATGTGTAATAAATGTGTCACAGTTATAACCGTTACAATTTTGAGAAAATGTCAATTTCTTTGCTAAGCAATTGTTATGAATTTGTGACGTTTATAATTGTGATAAAACTTTTGGTTTGTGATGTTGTGACAAATCAGACGTTAGAAATTTATGATGCCAAAATTATAACGCCTATAAGCGTGACAAAAATTTAAGTCACATTTATAAACATGACAAAAATGATGTTTTGGTGTGTGCTTGTATGGATCCCAGACAACCTACAAAGTTATAAATCTAATAAATTAGCTTTAAATGCTTATTCTTGTCATGTTTATAAAATATTCGTCAAAATTAAGTAGCAAGAGATCGAGAGTCAAATTCGATTAGTACCTATCGAATTCTAAGACTTAAATCAATAGCTACCTATCGAAATTGAACTAATTTTTCAACTGGCATGTGTCATTTTGATCACATCCCTTGATGATATTTTCATGAATTCAAAAAGTACCTATCGAATAACGTCTTCTTTAATATAATACGTCAAATTTGACTTATTTTTTCGACAGTACAGAGTCGAATATGAACTCTTCAATTACAACATATTTAAATCAACAAACTTTGAAAAAAAATAACCACACAACTAAAAGTAGTTGGAAAACCTACGAAATAATTTAATATTCAAGATTGAAGCTTCAAACAACGAATCAAAACAAAAAAATTTAAAACTTGCATCAACGAAGACTTTCAAGCATTTTAGGTCCGGGGCGGCATTGTTCTCTTTCTTCTCCACTGATTTTCCTCTTCGCCTAGTGATAAGCACTCAAAACTGTAATATTTGACCCTTAAATAACATTTTACTAAGCCTTAGAATTGTTAAAAAAGAGCTAATTGTAATCATTTTGTATTTTTATAGGGATAAAATTTGGAAGTCCACAAAATGAGTCAAAAAGCATGTGAATCAGCCCAAAGAGGAGAAATAAAAGAAAATTGGCTCACGTTACAATACAAGAGGCGGTTGGTAAAGATGGCTTGAGTGCTAGTTGTTCACGTAATAGGTCCTGGGTTCAAACTTTAGAAGCTGTAGAATTTTAAATACTTTTGGAGATTTCTAAGAGACTGAGAAGCACTGGATCAGAACCTGAGCAGCACTAGATCATTATCTTCTGGAAAATCCAAGATTCAGATTCAAATTCAAATTCAAATCTGTCTAATCCTATCTTTACACAAATCCATAATTCAAATTCAAAATTTAAATTAGTCTTTTATCCTCCATCTGTTATCCTAACCGTCTATTTTAAAACTCTAATCAATCTGGACTGTTCAACTGCTGATAATTTTTGAAGACCATTGGATCCTCCAGAATCATCTCAACCGTTGGTGCAGCCTCCAGAAAAACTATAAATAGAGGGCATTTCCATCAGTTGTAATCATGCTAGAGTACTAAGAGTTGTAGTACAGAGAGAGATAAATTGAGAGTTTATTTTCAGTTTTATTTGTAATACATTTAATTCAGTGATGCAATTTTACTTCTGTTTTTCTTTCTTCCATATCATGTCTGCTTAATTTATTTTCAAGAAAGGGATGAAGCCACCATGGCTGATATGTATTTAGATTAGTATTTATTTTTCTTATATATTTATGTTTTCCTCCAGAGAGACTTCTATGAAGATCTAAATGATCAACGCCTCCTATGGAGCGTTGGGGGAATCATAAATCTTTGTCTATAAAGTTTATATTCATTTTCTTTAGTTTTTTAATTGATAAAAATAAAGAAAAGATTCTTTGTGATTGCCTTTCAGGTAATACAAATAATGCCTGTTTTTATTTACATTAGAATAATAAAGAAATAATGGAGGAAACATAGATAGAAAGTAAAATAATACTAAATTATTTACATGGATCTGTGGTGGTGGATTCCATTCTCTTGAGAATCCATCCCATATTATTCTTAAATTATCAGTCTAGTTTAGTTTATTTATTTTATTTCAGAAATCCCAAAATTATTTTAAAAATATCATTCCTTTAATCTTATTAGTTTAATCTTAAATTAATCTCTTTTCATCGGTTCTCTACTTGATTTGGTTCGATATCCTACTTAATGCTTTACTATTTTAGTAGAGAAGTTGCAGATTTTTGTATTGGTGTAAGATCCACAACGACAATTTAATCTCAAGATTTTACACCATTCAAATGGCGCCGTTGCCGATTCAATTTTGAAGATCGGAGACATTATTTTCAGATTTAAACTTTTGGGAACCCACCCCTCTCATATTTCTTTTCGTTATTTTACTACTTTCTATTTTATTTTATTAATCCACTTACTTATTTTCTATATTGCAGGACCATAGCTACGTACACAAGTCTTCAACTTATGACATTCCGCGGACACCATCAGCTTTGATCGAAAAAAGAAAAAAAAAATAACAGAGGTCCTCACGTAGTGAATCAGGTAAGTACTTTTCTTTTTGGTTTCTTTCGATAGATCCATTTATAGGTTAAAAAAAAAAGTCGTGATCTATTTGATATTTTTAGGCCTATCCCACTAGTGTTTTTATTAGATTTAGTTTTTTTTTTATTAGGTTTTGTTGAAAAAAAATATATATATATATTTGCCCTGTTTTGCCTGGTAGCTTTTTTTATTTTCTATTTTTAGACTCTAGGTTGTAATATTTTTTTTTTTTATATAGGTTTTGCTATTAGGTTTTTGAAAAAAAAACTAACATTGCATTTGTTTTTTTGAATTCTTTTTAGCTACTAACCTAGCATACCAATCGCATAAGTCACAACTTATAATCCATTTTTTTTAGTAGCTTTTATTTGTTTTGTTTATAGAATTTAATTTAGATATTGCCTTGGATTATCTAGCTTAGGTATTCTAAGGTTCTGACTTTTACTTAGAATGTCAATTTTTTTTATTATTATTATTGTTATTTTTTTTAATTTAAAAAAAAGTAGCCTAGCTAGTTTTGATTCTTTATGCTAACTTAGTAGTTCGTATATATAACTTTGGTAATCTTAGGTTTTAGCTTTATTTTTATTGATTTTTGTGTTTACTTTTATTATCTGCTATTATTTATTGATTCTATTTGACCCTAATCATACTGGTTTCTAAGTGTTATTATTAATGAGAGTATAAGGGTCCTTCATATTGGACAAGCAAAAAACAAAGTGGAGCAGCGTAACAGGTTAATACTTTCTATTTTATTTTTTCTAGTTTAGGATAACTTAGAAATTTTTTTTTAGGTGCATTCAATAGTAGCTTAGGTTCTTTAGAGACATTTTTAGGACTCATTTTACAGTTTTTTTTTTATGCACTCACTTGGTTTTGTAGAGAAGGACAACGAGGGGTAAATAGGTGATTTACTGCCTTGTTTCGGCCCATCGGGTTCGTCCACTAGACCCACAATCTAGTGGCCCGATTCGACTACAACCATTCATCCCCCACCTTGTGTGGGTAGTAAGTAGTCTTTTTCACCCACGAAGCTTTTGTAAGTGGGTTAATTAATTGTGTGGTGATTGTGCATTTTTATTTTTATTTTTGTTTACATTTTTTTGCATTAAAATACTTTAAGGGCAGAACCCACAACAAGATAAGGTTGGGAGTGATGACCCGTTTCCTTAGCCCACAAATCACCACTTGTGCATAATTATCCAAAGCCAAAATTAATTTAAAAATTATTAGACATTGGCCTTAGGATTTGTTCGNTACATGTGTCTCACTGCACATTATATCGACAGAGATTGGAAGCTGCAAAAGAAGATTATTAATTTTAGAGTAGTTCCAACACCACATCGGGGGGAACATATAGCTAATGCTATTGAACAATGTCTATTGTCATGGGGTATAGAGAAGTTGTACACCATTACAGTAGACAATTATAGCTCAAATGATGTTGCTGTCCAGTCTTTGAAGAGAAAGTTCAACAAGAAAAATGGGTTGTTAATGAGTGGAGAATTCTTTCACGTAAGATGTTGTGCGCATATTCTAAACCTNTAGGATTTGTTCGGAGCTCAGTAGGCTCTTGAAAAGGGATCCACATTGGGATACTCCAGTGAGTACTTTCAAATTGGGGTAATCGGACAGTCGCCTAGATAAGGGGGATCACCCGGGATTAAGCAAGCAGGTGTGCTTCTCCTAATACCTTATCTAGCTTGACTACTTTTTCCTAATTTGGCAGTCTTAACTGGTATGCCCCTTGTCTGTCTCTGGACGGGAGTATAGGAGCTGGTCTAGATTAATCTTGAACTAGGATTAATTTATTAAAAAATTTAATCCAAATTTGATTTAAGATAAGACCAAATAATTTGTGTGGTTTGTTTGAGGTAACCCAAGTCTAGCCCTTTTAGATTTTTAGGATTTTATTTTTAGCCCTTTTTTTTTGTGTGAATTAGTTAGATCGAGTCTTCGAGTCCAAGTCCAAGTCCAGTCTTCTTCTTGTATGCATGGATGTCGATCTCAGAGAAACAAATTAGAACCGTTAGATCTAGAGGTTGAACAGACTCTTCGTCAAATTCGTAAAATCAAACGGTAGTTTACTTCTTTATCGGCACCAATTCCAACCATGGCTAACAATGGAGGAGTTCCAGAACCACCAATGCCTAACAATGCTGGAATCCCAGAACAGCCTAGAACTTTAAACCAGTACTTTGTACCGGCTTCGGTTAATCCTCCCACATGTATTGTTCTCCCTACCAATACTGTCGCTCAATTTAAAATTAATCCTTCTACCATTCAATGGAGGAGTTCCAGAACCACCAATGCCTAACAATGCTGGAATCCCAGAACAGCCTAGAACTTTAAACCAGTACTTTGTACCGGCTTCAGCTAATCCTCCCACATGTATTATTCTCCCTACCAATACTGCCGCTCAATTTAAAATTAATCCTTCTACCATTCATATGTTACCAAAATTCTATGGTATGGAAAGTGAACAACCATACAGTCATTTAGGAAAATTCCGAACTATTTGCAACACTTTTCGTGCCTCAAATTTGAATGAAGAGGATGATGTTAAATTGCGTCTTTTTCCCCTATCTTTAGAAGATAAGGCAGCCGCATGGCTGAATTCTCTATCCTCCTAACTCTATTAATTCATGGGATGCACTTACACGTAAATTTATGAATAAATTTTATCCCATGCAAAAAACTGAGTCAATGAGGGATGCCATTAGTAATTTTAGGGGGAAGGTAGATGAGGAATTTTATCAAATTTGGGAGAGATTTCATGATTTGTTGATTAAATATCCACACCATGGATATAATAAGGCACAATTGGTCCATTTCTTCTATAAGGGTTTTACACCTATGAACCGTATCATGATAGAATATATGCATAAGGGTAAGTTCAAAGACTAAACTCATGACCAAGCCTACACCTTTTTAGAGGAACTAGCTGAAAATGCACAAAACTGGAATAGTTCTTATGATGATTTTTCTAGGACTGGGAGAGAACTTAGAAAGCCTGGTATGTATGAGATCAAGCCCAATTCTGAATTGAAATCTGTAATGGAGAATCTGAGAAATGGAATGAATCTATTGAGTAAAAAGTTTGATGCATTTACACTTCAGACCACTAGGACCAACCAGATGAACCCTCTTATGAGTATTACTGAACCATGTTAAAGTTGTTCTAGCATTGATCACTCTACTCATGTTTGTCCGAACTTTAGTGCTCAAGAGACCTCTGATGTGTGTGCTTTTTCTACCTATAGAAAACCTACGGCAAATTCATTTAGCCAAATATATCATCCGGATACTAGGTATCACCCTAATTTTTCACCTCGGCAAGATATGCCCCAACAGAATTTAGGTAGACCCCAAGGTTTTCAAGGTACCCAAAATAGACACCCACAACATTAGGGTCAAATGGTCCAACAGCGTCAATTCATTCCTTCTTAGCAGAATCCAAACAGAGAATTAGTTTTTGATCCCATGAGTAATTATGTTGCACCGGTCCAACCCCACTCTACTGGTCCTAATTTAGCGGATACAATCCAAATGTTGGCCCTGAACTTAGAACAGTCCAATAAGCAATCCAATCAGAGGATCCAAACACTTGAGGCCAATCTAGATCTCCTAACTAAGAGTCAGTTGCAAGTACAGAATCAGTTAAGTCAACTCACAACTGCCATGACTGAGAGACAGAGAGGAACCTTGCCTAATCAACCTGAAACAAACCCTAGGGGTAAAGCTGTAAATCAGATAGGAACTACCTCTACACCTGACCAATCTAGTGATCATGTTAATTCCATTACTACCCTTAGATCAGGTAAGAAGGTAGACAACAAGGTTGAGTTACCCACTGAGATTGATAATTCTACCCA
>MVGT01003255.1:101111-121850 GCA_002174775.1 Macleaya cordata
TTTTTTTTTTTCAGGGAACTTATCAACATTGGAGGGTCAACGTTTTTTTTTCAGAGTTGTTTGTGCTTTGCTTACTGATGGAATAGCACTTGTGGGGGACGTACCAGCATAATTTTTTTTTCATTTCTAATATGTTTTGCCTATGGTGATAGTTGATAGCAAACCTTTTGCATGGTGACTTTTTGTTGAGTGGGCAGTGGCCATAGTATGAATGTTTTGATGGGTTAATTGATGTTTTGAGAATGGTTCAGAATCTTCATATATGTTACTTATTTAAACACTTAATTGAATTTTATGTTGAGATTCCTATTTTAATCGTGACTAAGGCCCTCTTAATGCTTCTATTAATTAAAAAAAAAATTTAATTTTTTTTTGAAATCTTGACTCGAAACATCATCAAAGAACCCGAGGAACCCGAGTTTCCTTTGTGTTCCTTCGGGCTCGGGCTTGGGCCTTATATATTAAACCCGAGGCCGGGTTGGGCTCGGGCTCGGGCTAATGCTATAAAACATCGGGTTGGGCTTGGGTTAGCCTCAAACCCGACCCAACCCGCCCGAGTTGCACCCCTAGTCTATGGAAAAGCTTGTCATCTCCATGTTGAGTTAGAACACCGAGCGTACTGGGCTATTAAGACCATAAACTAAGACCGATGACCGTAGGAAACTCTAGCTCGATGAATTGGAAGAGATCAGAAATGATGCCTATGAAAGTTCTAAGACTTACAAAGAGAAAACCAAATTGGCACATGATAAACACATTTTTAGGAAGGAGTTTTTCCTTGGTAAGAAGGTCCTCCTATATAATTCTCGTTTAGAATTATTTCCTGGTAAATTACGGTCACGTTGGTCTGGTCCTTATCTCGTTCGTAACATTGCGAGTCATGGTGCTATTGAAGTAGAGGATCCCAAGAATGGTAAGTTATTTAAAGTAAATGCTCATCGTCTTAAGCCTTTCCTTGAGATTCACCCTAGAGAGATTAAGGAAGTCTTACTTGTTAATCCTCAATACCGTGAAGATTTGTATGGGGGTGTACCCCATTTTCGTCTGGCTGAAGACGTTAAACTTAGTGCTTCTGGGAGGCAACCCTCACTTCAGTTGTATCTATATAGTTACTCTGGATTGATTTTTGAGAACTCTATTTAGATGTTTTTCACTTCATCTCACTAGCTCCGTAACTGCTTAGATTTCAACTTCATCAGTGTAGGATTTCTTTTGACTCTATTTTGTGTGCTCTATTGGTTAAGGTGTTTAGGGGTAGTTTTGTCTTCCCCCACTCGTCTGACTAACATCAAACAACTGAGGTAATGTGTTCCAATTTTAATATTTTCCTTTCCAACTGTATTTTGTTCCATACTTCTACACTTTTGGTGTCATAATTTTTACACAGGGGACAGTGTTATCTTTTGTTTGGGGGTGGGGGATTATCCAATTCGTACCTCTTTTGAAAATCTAGAGTCATTTTTCTTTTGTTTTATTTAAAAAAAAAATTTAGGTTTTCAAATTTTCTCAGCTTTTTGAATTAGTACCCTATCAATGATGAAATTGGTTTGAAGTTTAGTTTGTTACTATTTTATTTTTAAGTATAATCTTTATGTCATAAGTACTTGGAAACAGAATTATTGTGCACAAATAGCCACTTAGTTCGACTTGAGTTGAAAAGTAGTTAATTTCTGAGGAACTAGAGGAATAATAGTAGACTTAAACCCTGTGAGTTTAGAGCCTTTCACCTTTGTATAGGGTATTTACGCAATTCTGAGTCACAAGATGATTCATCTTTTTCTTGAACATCGTTTTAATTTGTTGTTTAGTCTCATTATTCTTCACTTTGGTTGATCACTGAGGATGACATTTCTTTCGAGTTAAGAGAAACATAAGTCTTGTAGTCTATTTGAAGCTTGAGCATCATACTAATCCTTAGAAATGACAAAAGGCATTTTTAATTTCTCGTTTGGGCCTGTTAGACTACCTTGTAGAATAATTCCGTTAGAAACCACGCTAAGCCTTGCACAAGTTAGCCTTTTCTTTGTTCACCATTTTCACCTACCCTATAAAAAAAAACCCATACCCATTTATGTTTCTGAATAGTGTTAGGAAGGAAATAGATGAAGGGGACAAATGAAAAGCCAAAATGTGAGAAGCTTGGAGGAGACAGTTATTGTTAGAAAATTCAAATGTGGTCAGCAATTCAAAAAAAAAACTCAAGAAAAATATTCGAAAGAAATTCACAAATGAGCTCTCAATTCCAACAATGAAGTGTAGAAGATGAAAAAAAAAATAGTTCCCTTGGAGTTACTTTGAAGTCCTACCTTTTCAGAAACACATTTTGTTTTACATTTACCATTTTCTTTTTAGCCTAACCCAAGCTCCATTACAACCAAATAAAGTCATTTTAGATCTTTGGTGAGGTGTGATAGAAAGTAGATGATAGATGAGAAGACGCCATGGTGAGTAACTCGACATTCTTAAGTGATCAACATTCTTTCCATGAGACTACTTTAATTTTTGTATATCTGTTGTTCTTCAAAGTATGTAAGATGTTTGGATTTTGTACTCTTTTCCTCACATGCAAGAGATAAATACCCATATCAGAGTGATTCTTTCAGAGAGAATAACCTGGTAAGATTTGAAGTCAAAGCGTATTTTCTAAAGGTAACTTAGGAATTCTATTACTTGTAAACTAAATTGTATTAGGATGGCTGTTAACACACACTTTTACTCTATTTCTAAATACTTATGAGGTAAAGTCTATATTTATACTATTTTAGTACCTCTCTTACACCCCTTGCCTTTCATTTAGTTGGATGGCAGAAAAATTCTCTGAGAAAAAAATATGGGAAAAATCATTCTTTTTAGTTTCGAATTTTATCGGTATATTTACTGCAAACCCTCACGAGGCTACAACTCGTCCACTAGGGGAAACCTAGGGGTTTAAGGGCTTGTTGCATATGCTAAATGCAATCGAAAGCAGTCAGCGAAAGTGACGCAGTCAATTTTTGTACAGTTAGCGTTTTTGTTAAGTTTTGGTAGCTTATCTCTTTTTCTTCTCTCTTTTGCTCGAGGACTAGCAAAATGCTATTTGGGGGTAGTGTGATAAGCACTCAAAACTATAATATTTGACCCTTAAATAACATTTTACTAAGCCTTAGAATTGTTAAAAAAGAGCAAATTGTGATCATTTTGTATTTTTATAGGGATTAAGTTTGGAAGTCCATAAAATGAGTCAAAAAGCATGTGAATCAGCCCAAAGAGGAGAAATAAAAGAAAATTGGCTCACTTTACAACACAAGAGGCGGTTGGCAAAGATAGCTTGAGTGCTAGTTGTTCACGTAATAGGTCCTGGGTTCAAACTTTAGAAGCTGCAAAATTTTAAATATTTTTAGAGTTTTTCTAAGAGACTGAGAAGCACTGGATCAGAACCTGAGCAGCACTAGATCATTATCTTCTGGCAAATCCAAGATTCAGATTCAAATTCAAATCTGCCTTATCCTATCTTTACACAAATCCATAATTCAAATTCAAAATTTGAATTAGTCTTTTATCCTCCATCTGTTATCCTAACCATCTATTTTAAAACCCTAATCAATCTGGGCCGTTCAACTGCTGATAATTTTTGAAGACCATTGGATCCTCCAGAATCATCTCAACCGTTGGTGCAGCCTCCAGAAAAACTATAAATAGAGGGCATTTCCATCAGTTGTAATCATTCTAGAGTACTAAGAGTTGTAGTACAGAGAGAGATATATTGAGAGTTTATTTTCAGTTTTAGTTGTAATACATTTAATTCAGTAATGCAATTTTATTTCTGTTTTTCTTTCTTCCATATCATGTCTGCTTAATTTATTTTCAAGAGAGGGATGAAGCCACCATGGCTGACATGTATTTAGATTAGTATTTATTTTTCTTACATATTTATGTTTTCCTCCAGAGAGACTTTTATGAAGATCTCAATGATCAAAGCCTCCTATAGAGCGTTGAGGGAATCATAAATCTTTGTCTATAAAGTTTATATTCCTTTTCTTCAGTTTTTTAATTGATAAAAATAAGGAAATGATTCTTTGTGATTGCCTTTTAGGTAATACAAAGAATGCTTATTCTTATTTACATTAGAATAATAAAGAAATAATAGAGGAAACATAGACAGAAAGTAAAATAATACTAAATTATTTACATGGATCTGTGGTGGTGGATTCCATTCTCTTGAGAATCCATCCCATATTATTCCTAAATTATCAGTCTAGTTTAGTTTATTTATTTTATTTCAGCAATCCCAAAATCATGTTAAAAATATCATTCCTTTAATCTCATTAGTTTAATCTGAAATTAATCTTTTTTCATCGGTTCTCTACTTGATTTGGTTCGATATCCTACTTACTGCTTTACTATTTTAGTAGAAAAGTTACAGATTTTTGTATTGGTGTAAGATCCACAACGACAAATTTAATCTTACGATTTTACACCTTTCACTTAGCAATCTCCTCCTTCAATGAGATCGATAAGTTCTTCTCGAAAACCCTAAGTTTCTGGGGATTTTGGTAGTCGAAAGTGGATAGGGAACGTTTAGGGTTTATTTTTATTTGCAACGAAAGGGTAAAAGCTTTTATCAATTTACCAAAAAAAAAAAACTTTTAGCTAAAATGGGAAAACCTCCCCCCAAGTAAAACAAACCATGCCCCTAACCAATTTGCAAAATTTGGGGGTGCCCTCTAACTGAGCGAGCCCCTCATCCTAGCTAGGCAGCCCCAGTAACAACACTCTAAATAAATGCTAATGTTCCATAATCACTCTTTAACTTGTTGGTACACATTGAACCTTGTTTATCTTTTTCAAAACTTAGGTTGGGTTACTGTTAAAGGTTATTAACCTTCTTTCACAGACCTGAGTCCTATTTCTTTAGATTTTATAGAAACCATTACCTTAGGAAGACATTTAGTCAATGGATCTACAAGATTTTTAATTGTCTTATGATTCGATGTCTAAGACTTACATGTTGTAATACCCGTCTCCTTTAAGAGTTACTAATGTTGGGGGGCAGCCACTTTTGATAAGGGCACCCCATTAGTGTTTAGGATAGATAGGGTTTATTTAATATATAAACTAACCCTAACTAAACCCTTATTAGGGTTTCCATCAACCAGAAGAGAGAGGATAGCAAGGGAGAGCATGACTAGGGCAGGAGGTGGAGGTTTGAAGAAGATTACACTATCGCTTGAAGGTTAAAACGGAGAGAAGGATCGAATTCGTGAGAGAGAAGGGTTCAGGCTTCTAGTTATAGAGGTTTCTCTTCTTCTTCCTTGCGTTATTTCAGAGGCGTTATCGATTCAAGGCAAGTAGTAATTGCTCCTTTGGTGTAGACTTTGGTTTCCTATATTGTTTTTATGCTTCTTCAATGAATGCATGTATGAAATCTAGGTTTATATGTGGTTTACTTGTTATCATCTCAATGAGAATGCACGTAATTTATAATTGTATGATGCATATAAATTTTTCAATGATTAGAATGCATGGAATCTATGTATATATGATACATATATGTTTGTCTAATGTTAGAAGGGATCAAAACCATGTAATTACAGAGTTTTCAAGTTGAACAAACCCTAAAATCGCGAAGAAACTCAGGGGGTATTGACACCTACAGAGCAGGTATCGATACTGGCTTGAACCTGCTCGACAGGTGGTGCCAGCATTGATACCAGGCTCAGGTGGTATCGATACCAGCCACACCTGAAGCTTTAGATGAGGCTAGTATCGACATCAACCATGTTGGTATCGATACCAGTGCCAGTATAGATACCACCTGGGTAAGTATCGATACTGGGAGACTTTTTAACAGTAATGCTTGTTGACCTTTTATGTTTTGAAGATGGAAGTATCATGCTTGGGTGTTATTATGATGAATAACATACATGCTTATGAGATTTTGTATTTACGTGCATTGAATGCATATATTGTAACACCATAAAAATTTTCGTGTGGGCCTTGAAAACCCATGGGCTGAGCCCATGAGATTAGCCATATCGCTGCATGGCAACTGGCGCCATGCACGTGAAAGGAATTAATTCCACACGTGAATTTATGTGTGATGAATGTGAGGGTTGATGGAGTCATTCTGACCCTCGTATGTGTGATTTTATACTTGATAAATGTGAAGGTTGATGGAGTGATTCCAACCATTGGATTTATATTTTCATGTGTGATGGATGAATGAGTTGATGGATTGATTCCAACCCTTAGATGAACTAATTCCTCATACATAAGATGAGAAGTGGAACATTTGCAAAAATGCTTTTGCATGGAATAAAATGCATCGTGGCATATGTTTTTATATAGAGAAGTTGCATGCATGCACGTACAATTATACCTACACTAGTATGTACGTGTGTAGACGTATATATATATATATTGAAAATTTATACATGTGAATAGTTTTGCATACAATGAGTGAATATTTATATATATAAAACTAAATCAGTTGAATTGACTCTCATGCAAAGATGAGATACGTGTAGGTGGATACGTATAAATATACGTGTAATAAATAGGTGTATATATATATATACATGAATCGTGTGGACCCCACACCATTCAAAAAAAAAAGAAACGTGTATAACCCTAGGGGTTAATATCTAAGTCTTGTGGGTTACTCAAAGTTAGTTTAGGAAGGAGATGTTTTAGGAAACAAATTATGATAGAGATTTTGGAGTTTTGGAAAATAGGAAGATGAGAGAAAATCTCTCCAAACTTATTAGAGATAATAGGTATTAAGTGATAGAGAGAAATAAAATATTTTTACTTGGGAAATAAGTTATTCCTATGTGGATGTCACCTAAGGTTAAGATCGATCCACACTAGGGAGGTTTAGTATTTAGAATAACTAATTAACTTGGAGAGTTTTTATTTTATAATTTTTGTACTAATTAATTAATTCAATTTTTGAAAGCCCAAAACTCTTAAAAAGGGCAGTTTCTTAAGCCCAAATTGCCTCCAAGGTTAGTAGGGACCTCAAGGAACTAAATTCTAGGGTTTTTGGGGCATTTTGGTAAGTATACAATTAGATATTTACTCATTAATAAAGAAAAACGAAAATTAATTTAAGATTAGGGAATTTAGATTTCTAGGGATATTTTTCAATTTAGAAAATTTAGGAGAGATGAGAGAACCGATATAGCATGGTCATCCCCCCCATTCTCTNAAGTATACAATTAGATATTTACTCATTAATAAAGAAAAACGAAAATTAATTTAAGATTAGGGAATTTAGATTTCTAGGGATATTTTTCAATTTAGTATAGGGAAAGGAGGAGAGATCGACTATATTTAGGGTCGATCCCTCCAAGTTTCTCACTTTTAGAGAGTTGAAAAAAAAAGAATAGAGAGAGGGAGAAATCGGCAGCCCTAGACCCCCCTTCTTGTGTGCTATTCCTTCTCATTAACCTAGAGAAACTTCAAGGTTTAAGGCTTAGAGAAAGGAGAAGAAGCTAGAGAGTCAACCGTCACTAAATCGCGCGGTAAAGGTAGGGGAAAACGTGGGTGGTTTGTGAGTATGAACTTGCTTATTCCTCTTTGATTTATGGTTGCATATATGTTCATGAAGGCCTGTTTTCCATGAACTAATAAGTATATGCATAAATATATTACATGTGTTAAATATATTTCATGATGCTTTTAATTCCATAAAAGACGATGAATTAATATATAGTTGAAAATCTAATAAGAGATTTTGAGAAGTGATGCATGGTTTGACGGGTGATTCCAAGCCATGTCTTCCAAGGTGCGGGATTCCTGCAGAAGATCGTACGATGGAAAGAAAAAATCTAAGGATTTAAACAAGAAAACGAACCAATTGTTAAATCTAAAATCTTCGGTGAAGTAGATAAATTTTTATTTTGATGTGTTGCTATTCAATATATGAAATAAATATGTTTTATATGATGTTGTACTATGAAGAATGATTTAGAATTCCCTACAGAGCATTGGCTCACCCTATTCGTTTTATCTTTCATAGATAAGTGAAAAGAATACATTAGAATGCGAGTTGCGGCGTGTTTGAAAAGGAAGAAGACTAGGTAGGTCTTCTATGATACATTACTTTTTTATTTGGCTTGAATAAGGTTAAGGAAGTTACTTGGACAAGATTGGAAGTTTTATGGTCATTTTTAGTTTAATATCGTTTTTGACAGTATGCTGAATTTACTAACTAGTAGTTAGATTTTGAACCATATCTAATGTTTTATATGATGGATTAAAATTTTATTTATACCTCTGGAATCTTGAGATCCACAGGAGTTGCAGTTAAAGTTTCATAATTTTCGAATGTGTTTAAGTCATGTTTTCCTATTTTACAAATCGAACTATGTGTACTGAAATCTGTCACTGTGTGCGCATATATTGGATTGCGCCTAATTTCTGGGTGAATTCTTAAGGAATTCAACTTAGGCCAAAAACACAAAAGTCATGTAGCTTTGAGTTTAGTTTCAAAGAGATTTGATGGAACATGATTCCGATACCCAGAGCGTAAACCGAAAATTTTTAACTGAACATTATGCAAAACCTATCAGTTGAACGGGGTTTAATAAACATGTTATTTTGTGTACGTTTTTTCTGGCATAAAAATATTTTAAAAATATAATGAGTATGTAGACATGTTTTTAAACAAAAACCCAAAAGGTGCTGCTATTTTGAATAATCATCACTAGTAAGGTGTCCTGCAAAGTTAGAAAATTTTCTGTTGGCACGATTTAAGAAATATAGATGCATAAGGCACATGGACTCTAGAACCCTAGTCAGACCTTATGACCTACTTGGACCTACGGACAGGTCTAATGCATTTTATGTTTTTTTTTAATCCCTGACCTAGATGTGGGCCATATTTGGCCTAATCGACTAAGACTCGAAATCAGTTTTGTTGAGCCTAAACTGACCAAACCCATAAGAGAGATGGATCAAAACGTATTTCAAAACCCACCTAATTAATGTTCCGGGCTTTGGATATTTATACCCAAGAAAGGTGTAAGTACACCCAAGGTACGGGATGTTATATATATAGACTCTTTGTCGGACACTTTCATGATAATGAACACGTGTTAATATATGTAAGATGTATGAAACCTCCATAAACTTGATGTGTGGTTAAACAACTTGTTTAGCTTGTATGCAAACATAGTTTAGGTCCTGTGTAGGCATGGTCCTACCCTTCTAAGCGAGGTCTACGGAATCGCCAACTGTGGTCTATGGAATCACTTGACACGTAAGTAACGCCGTCAGTCTTACCAGTGTTTAGAGACTGAATTTTGAGGCTGTTCATCAGATTCACGTAGCGCATGGTTAGTGTCTCAAGTGACCTGCAGGGACGGGTGAAATGTAGGTAGTAAGTAGAAAATACCACTTGTTGCGAGAATCTAAACTTAACTGAAGACTATAAGATACAGTAGTCGTGAATCTTGTGAATCTCTTATCTTTCTATGTTTGATTTACTTAACCATCTTTACTATCTTATGCATTATGTTAATATGCTTATACATGTGAAGCATATGGTTTACCCAAATCTAAGCCAAGGGAACTAGTAAACTTGCTGGCTAAGTTTTGACCGAGCACCATTATTTTATAGGTCCAGGGCAGCAGGTGAATCTTCGATAGAGGCTTTGATCGTTTTAGGCAGGAATAAGTTTTCAGAGACTTCCCTAAGTTCCATGAAGACGTAGGATATTTTTTGATTTATGTTCACTTTGGTTTGGACATTGTTTAGTCCATTATTCTTTGGGATTATTTATTTATCCATTTGTTTGAACAACTTATCATTGAAGTTAATAAAGTTTACTTCAGCTTTATTTTACTTATATCTTGAATGTGAGTGCAAGCTTCTCGTTTAGCTTGGTGTAGCACGTATACCCTAGAGCTACAGGTTGTTAATAGTTCCGTCGGAATACCTAGTTCTCATTAAGTAAGGGCTACCGACCTGAAATGTAAGGGCGGGGCATTACACATGTCTTGACTTCCTATTGTAAGTTTTGTTTGCAACTTTGTATAAAGTTGGTTGGTTGTCATAATTTATCATGACTATTGGAGATAGCTTCTTCCAAATGGGTATATCTACTAGTAAACTCCTAAGCCATTCCGCCTCCTTACTTGCATCTGTTAATGCAATTAATTCTAACAACATAGTTGAGTCAGAAATACAAGTCTGCTTCTTGGATCCCTAAAACACAACCGCACCTCCTAACGTAGATCCATCCAGTAGTGGATTTTGACTTAGTTTTTACGTTATTCCAACTTGCATCATTGTATTCTTCTAATACAACGGGATATCCTCTATAATGTAAACCATAATCAATGATTCCCTTCAGGTAGCTTAACACTCTAGAAATTGCATTCCAATGTTCTACACCTGGATTACCAGTTAATTGACATAGTACACTAACTGCATAAGCTATGTCGGGTCTCGTGCAATGCATAGCATACATAAGTCCTAATAACACTAGCATACTCAAGTTGAGGATCTGTACAACCAGTATTCTTTACTAATTTAATACTAGGATCTAAAGGAGTAGGGGCTGGTTTATGATCAAAATGACCATATCTTTCAAGAATCTTCTCTATATAATGAGATAAGGTTAAAATCAATTCATTTTCCTTTCTTATGATTTTAATTCCTAAAATTACATCATCCACTCCAAGATGTTTCATATAAAATTAGATGATAGAACCTCTTCGTTTCTTCCACATAAGAGAGATCAGTTCCAAATATAAGTATATCGTCAACATACAAACAAATAATAACACAACCAGAATTGTCTAGTTTACAATAAATACATTTGTCTGCATCACTAATAATAAAACCATCAGATAAAGCTATTTGATCAAACTTCTCATGCCACTGCATAGGAGCTTGCTTCAGGCTATAAGTGACTTAACTAATTAGCAAACTTTCTTTTCATGGCTTGGTGTTATGAAATCCTTTGGTTGTTCCATATAAATTTCTTTCTCTAAATCACCATTTAGAAAGACAGTTTTTACATCCATTTGATGGACAATTAACTAGTGAACAGAAGCAAGAGCAATCAAAACACGAATAGAAGATATACGTGCAGTTGGTGCATAAGTGTCAAAATAATCTATTTCATGTCTCTATTTAAAACCTTTAGCAACAAGTATAGCTTTAAATTTATCAATGGAACCATCTGCATTTAATTTTCTCTTGAAAATCTATTTGCATCCTATAGGTTTAGACCGAGAGGTAAATTAGTTAACATCCAAGTCTAATTTGACATAATAGAATTCATTTCATCATTAATGGCTTCTTTCCATAAAATAGCATCTCAGGAGTTCATAGCATCATAAAAAGTAACAGGATCATCATCCACATGCATAACATACTTGGTTATTTTAGTAACATCATTTCAATCACCTTCCACAGTAACAAAATCAGGACCAAAAGTACGTTCAGTTCTAGGCCTCTTACTTCTCCTAATTTCTATGTCGTTAGAATGACTAGAACTAGGATCAACACAATTGTTATTCTCATTTTCTTTAGGTTCAAACTAGAAGAACTGATAGGATCTCTCCTAAAGTTTGACTTTGAGAACTAGATCTAGTCAAATCCTCAAAAAATTCCATATCTACATATTCTATAATTTCATAACGTCAAAAATTCGAAACTTGTAAGTTACACTATTTTGAGAATAATCTATAAAAGCACACTTAAATGCCTTAACACCTAATTTTGGTCTATAAGGATTTGGTTTTCTTACATAAGTAAGACAACCCCAAACTTTAAGTTTGCTTAGATTTGGTTTTCGATTAAACCACAATTCATAAGGTGTAACATTTTTCTTCTCCAAAGGAATTCTGTTCATAATATAACATGCAAATAATATAGCAAGGCAAATCAGAACTAATAAGCATTGCATTAACTATTTCAAACTAAAGTTCTATTTTTCCTTTATGCAATTCCATTTTGCTGAGGTGTATAAGGAGCAATAATTTAATGAATTATTCCATGAGTTTTAATCTTCTGAGTAAGTTGAGTTTCAACTTCTGCTTTATAAATTATGAACTTTTCAAATACCTCATCTTAACTTTTCATTAGATATAAATAAGCATATCTAGTACAATCATCAATGAAAGTTACATAATATTCATTACCAGCACGAGTAACATGACTTTTAATACCACCCACATCACCATGAATTAATTCAAGCCAACCAGAATTTCTTTATACAAATTTAAAAAAAAATATGAAAATCTTAGCTTGCACTCAGTTATGGCATTTACTAACAGAATCAAAATTGCAGTTAGAAATCAGTCCTAGATTATTTCATGTTTCTAAGAGAATCATAATTAACATGACGTAATCTACTATGAAATAAATTAACAAAGTTAACAATATAAACCGAAAAAGAATCATTTATTAGATTAAGCTTAATCATCCCATTACAAGAATATCCTTATCCAATGAACATTCCATACACTAACTTGAAACCTCTCTTATTGAGAAGGTCTCCAGAAACCAAATTCTTACACATATCAGATATATGAAAGATATTCACTAAAGTAAGAGTCTTTCCAGAAGTAAATGAGAGTTCCACAGTGCCTTTTCCAACGACCTTGGTGCGGAAGTTATTAGCCATTTTTACTTCACCCCCGTCACTAGCAACATCGTAATTCTTGAAGAGATTACGGTCCTTGCAGTTGTGAATAGTTGCTCCTATGTCGAGCCACCACCCAGTCTCATTTCTAACAACATTGGCTTCTGACACTGTAGCCACAAGTTTGTCTTCGACCATATTCGTCTGATTTTTCAGTTATTTCTTTCGTAGACAATAGTCACGAGCATAATGGTCGAGTTTGTTACAATAGTAACAAGGTTCTTTCTATTTATTCTTGTTGTTGTGGTTCCGTTTCTTAAACTGTTTATCATTTTTTGGCTTAAGAAAATTATTTTTAGATTTCCTTTCTTCAACTACATTAGCCTTAAAATGATATTTAGTTTGATTGTCCTTTAATTCTTTTTGTCAATGTTTAAGATTACTAACAATAAGTAAGAAATCATTAACTTGTGTCATAACAGACTTATTGTCAGTAATTTTAAAATCCATAAAATTACCAATAATAAATTTTTGGTTAATTGCCTCTTCAAGGCGATATTTTTTGTCCAGTGCAGTACATAATTCTTTGGCAGACTCAATTGATCAATGTGCGTTGTAGACTGAACTGGATAGTACATTAATCAGAATGTGTCCACGACACAAAAAATTACCTTCATTGCGCTTCCTTCTCTTTTCTTTCAGTTCAGTAGAATCATCAAGAGTCTCATCTGGAATTGGTTCCAAATTGTCTTGTAAGATGTAGAACAATTTGATGGTCATTAAAAAGAACCTTAGTTTTTCTTGCCACCTTGTAAAGTTCTCTCTATCAAAACTTTCAAGACGAGAAAAGTCCAGGTTCATCACTTGAACCAAATGAGCATTGCATGTCCCTCCATTTCACATACGTAATTATTGTCTAAAATTGTTGAAAAATTAACAGAAATGGAGGAATAAGGAAATGTTGAACATCAGACTCCAAGGCTCGAAAATTTGATTCTTTTAAACAATAATTCTCCCCTTCACGTATAAATCGTGAGTACACGAATGGGTATGGAATTATTCCTTCAGGATACACTGAAGCTCACTATCAACAATGTCGGATTCAGAGTATGTGCGCTCTAATAACGATCAGGAACACTCTCAAAATAAAGGACAGATAATGTCAATTTGCAGAGCACGGAACAAGGAGAGCACTGTTAGAAAACCAGTTAAAATCTAGCGTGAAAACAGTCGGTAGATCGAGGCGTGTAAACACTGCCCTTAAGAGAAGATTCGCCCCTTTCGGAAGTAATCCGGGTGCAAATAGGTTATGTCGACGATCTCTCTCCAGGGTACAACGATCTAGCTCGTCAAGTATGCACTACAATGACGAGCTCCGGTGAACAGCCTTGAGTAGCCCTCTGGTGCGGAGAAAGACAGTAGGAGAGTTAGAGGAAGAAGCTAAGGAGCAGAGGTAGACGGTCTGAGAGATCACTTGTTCGTCCCTCTCTCTCTAATATCTAACGAGAAAGGGAGACGAGAGAATAGGCGTGGGTCAGTGGGGAACACGAGGTAACACGCGTCAGACCATGGAGAACACGCGTAGGACAGCAGAAGACACGCGTGAGACATCAGGGAACAACAGAAGACACGCGTGAGACATTAGTCCATCTGTACACATGACCTCGTGTGTGTGAGGTAAACTGGACTGATCATGAGAATTAAGTCATCTTTTAATCCTGATCGTTAGATTGTATCCGATCTGGAAAAACTAAAGGGATTCAATGGCTTCTGGCGCTGGCGCTGACGCGTACGTGTGAAGTGCAAAATGCGCCTAAAAGACCCTAAATGCCTAATCGCCCTTTCGCACAATGCTCGCATGTGCGCGTGCAAGGGGTAAGCACATGAGCATTGCCACTTATGATAAGACAAATAGAGTACCCAACTAACTCCTTATAACTAAAAGCTTTTGCTTTTATTTTTTCCATGTGGGACTAAAGAATATACACATAAAAACCACTTATTCTCCAAAACAACTCAAAAAGAATTTTTTATTTTGTAAAATATCCAGCATAGACAGATTTAAATTTGTTGTTTGAATGCTTTTATCTTTTAGTAAAGTCTGATTTTTAAAGAGAGTATTCATGACAAATAATTTGAATTTGAGATGAAGGTTTGACTTGATGTACAATCTAAATGAGTTTATCTTAAAAATTTCTAAACTTGAAAATTAGATCCTACACAATTTTGGAAATAAACACACAAGGGTTCAGGAAAAAGGGCGTCATTATGAGCCTTGTTTAGCAATCGCCTATTTAATTCGTTTAATGCTCAATGTGTTTTTTTTTTTTTTTTGCGTATTTGTATTAGACACCCATATTTTTTCAAGCAGTATGGTATTTGAGGAAGATAGTTATATTATTTCCAAATTAAGAAAACAAATATTTAAATACAAAAAATTATGAAAAGAGTGTTGGTTTGTATGATATTAAATGTTACTATTTTAGTCATTGCTGAACTTTTCACATGCATTCTTAGATTCTTAAGAATGACCTTTGTGATACAATCTCGCTTTGGGGTGATTGTGGGCTCATTTGAAAAAAAAAATGAAAATTAGTTTAATCATTTTGATTTTAAATTTTCATTAATATTTATTTTTTGTATGCAAGACTTTAAACTCACCATTGGTCGTATTTTTCAGTTGGTCAACATGATTTGACCAAGCTATGGGGAGGTACGTTTAATATTTGAAAATATTTAGGAATGATTCAGATTAACCATTGATAGCAATGATGCATAGTTGTTTGAATAATGCTACTACTTTATATCATTATAACTCCCTTATAAGATAATGACCGTTTTTACTATTATAACGGTGATTATTTTATTAAAAAACATAAAAATTTATTTTGACCTCTTTAATTTTTTCTTAAAAATTTAAACACCGCTTATTTTCTTTTATAACAGTCGTTATTTTTCGTTATAATTATCATTTTAAACATTTTTTTGATGTAACACAAATGTTGGTTTGGTTCTCAAAAATGTTATATCAGGTAACAGCCCCCTATAGTTACACCGTTATAACTGTGCACTACACCAAAATAGCTAATTTGGAACGGTCGAAAAATAGTGTAGGAACGGTTTAAAACCGTTCCAGTACAGGAACGGCTTCTAACCCGTCCCAGTTTGAACTAATCACATTTATGTCCTTATTCTGAAACAGAATTGAACCGTTCCAATGGAACGGGTAAGATAAATCCGTTTTGGGCCGTTCCAGCTCCCAAAAGTTAGCCCTCTTTTCTCTCTCTCTCTTTTTTTTTTTTTCTTTTTCGATTTGAGAAGAGACTCAGAGAGAAGAGTCTACAACAAAAATGGCTATTGGTAACGGTTGAACAAATAAGTAGCGTGACGGTTTTATTAAAAATAGTTACCATTAATGTTTAGTAACGGTTGTAATTTTGAACTGTTACGGAATAGTGAATAAAAAGCATAACAGTTACAAAACAGTTGCTTTAAGGGCATTTAGAGACGGTTTAAATGTACAACTGTTATGGAAATACCTGGGAATATGTAACGATTTCAAAACCACTACCCTTGTGTAGTTTTAGATAACATGTTTTAAAAAAACAGTTATATAAAATTTGTTTTATTAACGTAACGGTATAAGAGAAAAAAGGCCGGAGAATGTTTAACTTAAAAGGGTATTTTGGTATTCTCATAAAACCCTAGAAAACAGAAAATATATTTGAAACCGTTTCATCCCTTTCTCACATACGATCTCTCGCTCCACTCTCCCTCATCTTCTTGCTCTATGGGAGAAGCAGGTGGTCTCTTTCTGATCTCTCTCTCTCGGTTTTTTTCCAGAACCACTCTCCCTCGTCTTCTTGGTCTCTCTCTCATCTCTCTCTCGGTTTTTTTTTTCAGAGCCGAGAAATGCAAGGGATCTTTAGAGAACCAAGTGATCTCTCTCCCAATTTTTCTACCTAGCCTCCTTGTAAGAGAACTAGGTTTGTTTCTCTCTATATATCTCTCTCTCTTTTCGATCTCTCTCTTGATTTGTGTTTATTCAGTTTGTTTAAGGGGTGTTTCGTAAGGGTGAACTGATGGGATCGGGAAGCCTAGTTTGATCGGTGAAAATCTTAATTAGTTTGTGGAATGTTTGAGATGCTTAATTTCTACCCTAATTGATCTGTTTGATTTCTCTGTTAGTTTCTATGTGTTTTAAAAGCTTTAGCTTTTCCCTAATTGATCTGTTTAATTTATTGGTTTCTCTTCCCTTGTGCCCTAATTTTTTGCTTCTTCGTATATACTGAGAAGAGTGGGAGTAATTTTTTTTTCTTTGATCAGCAAAAAAATAATTTATTAATTAAGGTATAGTACATACGTAGGTTACATGGAGCCTGAGGTAGTAGTAAATTTTTTTAATGGAATGAACGGTTTGTTAACATTTTTGTATCCTCCTCCTCTCTCTGAAGCTGGTTGAAATTTAGGTCAATTTCAGTTTCATAGGGATTCATCATTCACTAAACAGAATGTATTAGGATTGAAATTGATTTGTACTCTAATGCTTTGGCCAGGCTGCACCTTGTGGGAAAACAATATATATTGCAGCTCTTTTGGAGAAAAGTTCTTTGTTCTTCTAATGGTTTTAATCCTTATGATTTCTGAAACCCAGTTTCAATGATCTAACTTCAAACTGTGTTTATTTTTTATTTACATTTAATTCAAATTCTTTCCTTAGTATTAACATTTTTTCACTGTCATAGAATATATGCTTTTAATTCTTTAGTGATAAATAATGATCCTAAAAGTTCAATATGCACATGGGGAAGGATATTATTTGTTTGTTACTCTGATATACCCTGGTTTGAAGAAACTTCACATTTTGGCTTTGTCCAAAATTGGTTCACCCTAACCACTTGATCCACATATTGTTTTGTGTTGATTATGACACGTAATGGATATAACATAACATATTTCGTAAACGACCAACTATTGCCTATGGTATTTGGTTATTTTAGAATTTTGAAAGCCTTTTGTATTTATTGAAAGTTTATATTGTTTTTTTTTATCTACCATAAGTTGAAGCAATGATGTGATCTCAGTATGTTCTGCATAATATAGGTTGAACTGCACATGTGGTCTAATCCTATCTAGTTAAACTTAAATAACATTGAACTAAAGTTAATTAATTAATTATGTGGAGTTACTATTATTGTCTTTCTGGACTAAGAAATAATATTTATGATGAAGAGCAGCTATATGCTTGTAGATTAATCCTTGCAAGATAATTCTTTTCTCTATTGTTACTGCACTATGATTTCTCAAAAGGGTGGGGTTTGTAATTGATATCAATGCCCATAAAATTAAGTTCATAGTTACTAACTTACTATCAGGGTCAATTTTTTTAGGAGCTGGGATTTTGAATCAGTGAATGAATACTTAATTGCCTTTCAAGAACTTCAATTTCAGTGATTTTATTTTTGGGTGGGATAATATGATTATGTAATTTTTCTGTGTCTTTTTTTTTCTGTTACCTCCATTGTAATCTGTGGGTGTTTCCTCAACACCCTTACTTGGATACTATCTTGCCTTTTACAAAAAAAAAATCTTAATTGCTAGGATAATTAGTCACTATATGTATCCACTAACATACAAATACTATTTTTATTGGATCTTGACTGCCTCTTATTATGGCAAAGATTATTCACCTCTAATACATTTATGATTTATTTTTTATCTCAATCAATGCCATTTTCTTTGCTCATCCCACAGAACAACACCTAGTTAGATAAGAAGTGAATAATGAAGTTGGTCATTTTTACTATATAGTTGTACATTCTTCTTTCTGATATATTTTTCTTTTCCCTAGTAGGAAAAAACAAGTTGTGGTATGCTAGGGCGAAACAACCTAATATGTTGAGGTGTTGAGTGTGCTTAAGTTGATAACTTGATATTGCTCTAACTAATTTTGTGTTGATTGAGGGTATAGGTTGGCCCATTGGTGGTGTGTTGTAAATATACTGAAATTACATTTGCTTTTACACTAAAGAACTTGGGTCGCCAACTGTATGTATCTAATGCTTTCCTTTTCTGTCCTAAAGAATTTGCAGATTGAGCGAGAATGTAAAGTCTATGAAACTTAAAACTATAAGCCTTCAGTGTTCTCTTTAGTGTTGATTTTGTAAGTACACTTAAATAGCCTTCGGTGTTCTCTTTAATATTTATTTTTTAGATTAGGGCAGTTAATATCCATTCAAGGCTCTCTGTTTTAGTTCTCAGGCCAGGTAATTAAATTTTCACGAGTTTGACTCTATAATGTGTTAAATCATTACCCAGTTAGGTTTAATATATAGAAGTGAAATGACTGTTTATTTCATATGACCTATCATGCGATAGTGTTTTAGTTCAATTAAGATTCACTATCATAATTCTTTAGGCTGAAGGACTAGCAGTACTCTTGAGAAAAAAAATCAAGAAAGTAAAATGTGGGAATGGATTGGGAAAAAATTCCATTCACAGCATGTATAGGAATAACTAAATCTTACAAGTTCACTAATCAAAAGCCTAAGGGTGGCCGCATCTAGAGTTGTGAATGCTCTTTAAAATTAAATGGGTAAATCCTAAACTGAGCACATCTTAATTAAAGCCATGTTTTTTTTTTGGTAATAGAATACATGATGTGGTTTTGTTTTGTGTTTAAATTTAATTATATTTCCTCCAATGGCAGGTGAGAGGTGGCGAAATGAGTGGGCACATGAGTACCAAAATCGCCAGACACAGGTAGAAGAAGAATACTTAGCACAGATGGATAGGTGTACTAGCTAGTGGTTCATAAAGCATGCACCTCTAACAAAGATGGACTTTTCGTCTAGTGACTAGGTGTAGAAAATTTTATACATTTTATATTAGGAATTCTTTATAGTTGTTGAACTTGAATTAGAAATTTTGTATAGCTTGTTGAACTTGCTGATCGAATTAGAAATTATGTACAGTTTGTTAATTTCAATTTTTATTTATTTCATTAATTAGTTAATTGATTTTGTTTTATATGAATATGACGAGCTTGTGTGAACGTTTAATTTTTATTTTAAGGTCAACATTTTATTGCTTGTAGGTTTAATGGTGATCAACCCAACAATAAATTAATGTGAGCCAATTAAAAAAAATGAATTAATTTAATTTTTAGTAACGTTTTTAATTGGATGTTAAACCGTCATTTAAGAGGATTCTTATGCGACAGATACATTAAAAAATGTTACTGAAACTAGGAATAAGGTATCTGTTATGAAAAAATTGTTACAATTAGACTATGTAAGGTAACGGTTTTGTTTAAAACAATTACATAAAGACGATTTTAAGCATCATTTTATGTAACAAATCGGTACAATAATATGTTTTACGTAACGGTTTAAGACAACATGTAACGGTTTGGTGTGATCTTTTGAAACAGTTACAAACTGTTACAGTAAGAGATGATATACGGTAACACTGACTTAGGTAACGGTTTTTTGGGGTCAACAAAACCGTTACACTAGGCTTTTAGTAATATTTTAGAACTGTTACCTATGTACATTTTTGTTGTATCTCTCCTTCTCTGTTTTCCTCTCCTTCTCAGTCTAGGGTTCCTGCTCAGTCGACGATCTAGGGTTTCAAAATCTAGCTCCACGAAGAAAATGGTTGAAGATTGAAATCTAGGTCATCGAAGAGCTAAAATAGGTAAATCTCTATTTGCTCTATTTTTCCTGTTGTTTCTTCTTCTTTATCTTCTTCTTTCTTCTTCCCTGATCTGCAAAACTACAGCTGCAGATGAAGGATTTTTTCTTTCTTTTTTCTTCTCCTTTTTCTATTCTTTCTTCTTTGTTGAGCTGGAAAGCAGCAATATCAGCTGCTCACTGTGAGCAGCAGCAGCACCAGCTGCTCATCGTCTTCTTCTTCTTACTTCTTGCGTGAGCAGCAGCACCAGCTGCTCATCGTGAGCTGCAATAACATCATTTTTTATCATCTATTTCCCTTTTCATTCCTTCTTTTCTTCCCTATCCACTCCAGATCTGATGTTGTGATTTTAGGGATAATTTTTAAATCCTAAATCTAAATGTTAATTTGGAATTCTGTAATTTGTATAATAAGTTATAATTAATGTTGTGTATGAATGAATTTAATCTAATGAATGATGAAT